>JAQFVV010006779.1:0-199081 GCA_028023455.1 Epiperipatus broadwayi
AATGAACCAGAAGGTCACAAATATATATATATATTAAGTGCTATTATGTAAAAATTGTTGTGGCAAGTGAAATAACAACATAAAAAAACAAGTGTGCTTCCGTTCCTAAAAAAAGTCAGACTTTGTCACTGATTTCTAGTTATCTTAAGATCAAGGAAATGAATGCATGTTAAATTTTCATCTGTTTTAATCCATTTTAAGCCCTTTATATTACTTAATTCTTTAAACAAATCTTTAATTGTATTTGGCTTGCCACATACAAAAACATTATCAACATATCGATAATATAAAGTAATATTTTTTTGATAAACTTCCTTTTTCAAACTACTTTCATTGTATGTAAAAATTACAAAATTACATATTTGGGCAATTGTAGGCTGACTGATTGGCCATCCATTACCCATTTTATAAAAATCATTCTTAAAAGCTGTATAAATATTTTTATCAATAAAGCATAATGTTTCAACAATAAATTTTATTGTTCTAACATTAACATTTTTTAAATTTAATGTGTGAGAAATAATTTCAATAGAAACTATTCGATCAATTGATCTGTACATTTCACTTATGTCTAATGTACATTATACTTCATTAACCTTTTCCTTGTTCAAAACACATATTGGCTGAGTGAATTAGAGGTCTAAACCTTTGATTGGTCAATTACAAAATCAGCAGCAAAAACATATTCATCTTTTAATATTATATTCATTTTAGTTTTGTTTGTAAAAAGCAAATTAATAATTTGTCAGATTATAAAAGTTTTTTCAAAAATAAATTTTTGTTTATAATTATAAAAATATTTTATAGTGGAGAAGCTAAAAAAATGTTTACAACCTATTAGAAAATCCTGCATATGTCATTGATTTCTTTCACAATTTATGTTCATGTAAAAGTAAAGAATTTTTACTAAAATCTTAACTATTTTTCTAAAATAATTATATTTTCAGCATATTTTATCAAAATAATTTATATGTAAAAAATACAAAATAAATACTCTAAAATATACATTTCCATTTTGAAAATCAAAACAAAGAACAGACTTGTCAAAATTGTTGACAAGTGCTCCCTTTTATTCAACTTGAAAAACAACTAATCAGCACATTGCAAAGTCCACCTTCTACCATTGTTGAAACTTTAAATTTAAATATTGATTTTTTATTTTTAAAATAATTCTAGAGAGGGCAGCATCTTACAGTACATTTTAAGCTTTAAATGAGCATAAATCCATTTTTTTAGCTGATTTAATTATAATCGAATCTGACAATAAAAAGGTTAACTCAATAATGTCACAAATTTAACTAACAATATCAAATAATGAATGTATTACATGTTTACCAAACACAAACATTTCTTATAGCATTTTCTCAATTAATCAACACATTTCATAACAAAATGCCCCTGCCCCTCAGGTTCATTCTTTTTACACAGTTTTATATTTAAAAAGATCTTAGGACATATTGCCAAAGAAGTATAAATCTTATAATAAGTACAATTGTCAATCACATTATTTTTCACTTTTTCAAAAATATTATTATTAAATTGAATATGCAAATTTTCTATATTTATTTTAATACATATATTTTACTAACTTTTATAAAATTAAGATTATTCATTTGAGTAATAACTTTATCTTCATAATCAGATTTTAGTAATAAACACATTCTTAATCCTTTATATTCCTTTATAGTACTAGATTATTATCAGATATAAATTATTTAAATTTAGATATTTATATATTTCAATCATAATTCACATTGTATAATTAAAATTCTTTTCTTTTACTTTTTTTATTAAATACTTGCAAACTTTTAAATTACATTTAATTATGCCTAAGGAGTTTTCTACAACAGATTTCAATTCTAGATCTCTATCTTCTCATTGGCTACCAACATATTTTGTACCAAGATTTAATATATGTTTTTGTTGGAAACTGAGATCCACACCAAACAAATTAACATAATTATTATCTTGAGGCTGACTTTTAAAGCGGGTATGTTGATGATGTTTTGTATGTGGCAAGCTAAAACAATTAAATATTTGTTTAATGAATTAAATAATATAAAGGGCTTAAAGTGGATTAAAACAGATGAAAATTTAATGTGCATTCAGTTCCTAGATCTTAAGATAACTAGAAATATAAGTAAACTGGATTACTATATGACTATTAAACCAATAGCAAAAAGAAGCTATATACCATATAAATCAAGAGTACCAATGTCATATAAAATGGCAGGTTTGAAGTCCTTCTTGTTCAGAATTGATAATCTTTGTAAATATTCATCGGATAGATGCAAAAATATTGAAATGTATTCATTAGAATTATTAAATGTTGGTTATAATTACAATTGTATTTATTATACTATTAAAAATTTTAATATAAAATATAAACATAAAAATATAAATAATAATGTTTATTTTTCTATTAATAAAATATGTATATCAATACCATATATTTCGAATCAACAACAAATTTCATAAGAAAGATTTATAGCAGTATATGTGCCATTGCATTTTATGCACCTCCTACATTAAATAAATTAATAAATAACTCTAAAGGTAAAACCTCATTTGAAAATAAAAATTGTATCATTTATAAATGGATATGTAGGTGTTGTAGTGGATATATAGGGGAATTGAGGTGTACATTGGAAAAAAGAATGAATCCAAAATAGAAAACAAAACTGCAAAGATAATAATGTATCACCTTGTTTTTTATGACCATAATAAATCATGTATATATGGTTTTAATTTCAATTGTAATAATGTAAAAATATTGCAAACTGAAAAAATAACAATGAAAATAAAATAAAGGAAGTTATGCTAATATATAAATACAGAAAAGACTTAATCAAGAGGCACTCAGCAAACATTAAGATCACAGAATTATCATAAGGTTGATCTTTCAAAGAACTAATTGACAAAGACTACAAGGATAATCAAAAGTGCTCCTAAGTGATGATTATATTTTGTCTTTTTCAAAAATTTTTGATTACTGTATTCACTAATATTAAATTATAAGATTATATATATATATATTGTACCCTTACTTAGAAGAAAAACTAAAATTAAAGAATTCAGCTAACTAGGATATAATAATATTATATTACAATCAAGTTACATAAACAATGATTATTAAAAATGATACTATTCTGACAAGCTCAAGAAACATTACTAATATACAATATCTAATAAAAACAATATTTTTTAATAATTAACTATAAAAAACTCATTAAATTTAAATGTAATAATAACATGTAAGCTCACAACACAACTCAATCATTTTACTAATAAATTCAATTTATAAATATCTCATTATTATAAATAAAATATGGTTTGAATAAAATAACAAATACAATTATAAAACTTTTTACATGAGACATTCAACAAGGTACAATGGCTTAAACCTTGAGGATATACCCCTAAGGAGACACTCCCAATGGCATAATAATATTACTCTACTAAATTCACATAACAAAACTATCACATAATACTCTCATGTCTTTAAAACTCACATATAATAATCTTAAATACCATTTGCAAATTTTATCTTTAAGGATACACTTCCAATGGCCTAAGAATATTACTCCACTAAATTCACATAACAAAATTATCACATAATATTCTCATATCTTTAAAACATAATATAATAATCCTAAATACCATTTGCAAATTTATTATGGAAATAACAATAAATTAATTACTACTCCTTTAATAAAAATATTAATTGAAAATTGAACATTAACTGAATTCTTATTCATCATCTTTCAATACAAATTTTACAATTCTTTTAAAAATAATCTCAGGTTCATTTCTAACACTAATACTAGAATAAATTAATTAAAATCATGTAGTTAAATATGATGAGGTATTTTACATAATATCTAACTACACTTATGTAACTTAAAACAATAATAAGCAACTAAGTTACCTTAATGACACTTAATGTTAAATCCATTTAAAAATTAATGTTTAGCAATAAAACATAAATAAAATAATAAGATTCTAAAAAAACATTATATAATCTTTCTTTATTTTATGTGGCATTCTTAAAATATAACATATTTGAATATAGTGGTAATATTAAGTATCTCAAGTTGGCGTTGGATCATTTTATATAATCACTAATGATCATATCTTCTACAATAATAATAATGATTATATACTTTATTATTCAATCAAATATATATGAAATAATATTTTAAGCAATCTTTATGAATCATGTGCAAATAAATAATGTTTGAAACTATTAATTTCTATGGATCATGAATGTAGAATGAAGAATCAAATGAATAACATGCAGACAAATCAAAATTCAACTAGGAAATTAATTTTAAAACAATTAACAATTTTATTATGATTAAACAACGTTATAGCTATTACAATAGGTTATAAAATTAAAAAAAAAAATTTACTAAAAAATAAAATAATATAAATATTGACATTACCTAAAATTAAAATATGTATACTGTAAATTTTACAAGTAAATAACAAAAAAATAAAATAAGATAGCATTCATTCCAACCACTTCAAATAAAATAAATCTTACAACAATAGCGACAATATATTATCCTTATTTAATAAAATAATAATATTCTGTTGTTTTTGTAATGGGAAACAAATGAAATAAATCGCCCAAATTCTAATAAAACTTAATGATACACTTATACTATCATAATTATATATTTATTATTTTGTAGTTCTTAAATATAATTTTAGATCTAAAATACACATATCTAAACTCAATAAATAATAAGATATTTTCAAAAATTATTAAAATATTGCCTTTGCAATTCAGCAAAGCATCATCTTGATATTTTAATACATTTTGATACTTTAATATCAAAAAGTTTAAAAAAAAATGAATACATCCCTTTAAATTATCTACTTATACAAAACATATTTAATATATAATTTTACAGGTTTTCTCTATTTAAATAGGTTTCTCTTTTTTTTTAACAAATTAAAAAAAATATTAATAAATTATATTGCTTGATATTTTGTATTTTTTTTTTATTTTCATATTTTTACATTCATCATAATCATTTTTCATTATCCTCACTTTCATTCCAATTAAAATATGTATTTATTTTGAGCTAAATGATCTCTAATACTAGTGGTAATATTAATCATTCCTCTCTTATTTTGTATACGATGCCAAGCATCAAATATTTCTATATCATTTGCGACAGAAATTTTATATGTCTCATCTTGCCTTCATATAAACTATCAATTTCTAACAGTATAACCATTATTTTACCATCTTATAAAACTATTCTCTACAACGTGATTCCTGTGGTGATAGATAGCAATTATAGTGTAGGGTATGGAATAATAAAAATAATAACTCAAATGAGTAAGAAAATATCATCATGGATACAGTGCAAAAATAATAAGTTCGTATTTATCAAGCACCTAAAAATTCATGTCATGGCTTTATTCTAGCTCTTATTATCTAAAAGAGAACGCAACTGTCCATGAAAAAATAATATACAGCCCTTTGTTACCTGCATATTTAATGAATTCAAAATGTTACAATACAGCTCACACATAACCTTCTTTCAACATATTACTAAACACTCTCCCTACATCGACACTGCATTGTGAAAATATGCAAGCCTCATTCTAAAATAATTTGCAAACAACATTACCAAAAAACAAAAAAGTTCTAAAATTTATTTCCAAGACAGTTTTTAAGAGTTTTCAAGCACAAACGATCTTGATAAAACATACATCGATTTTACACATTTATTTATAGCTGAAATACACAGGCTTATATATACCTGGGTCTTTATATGTAATAGACAGGGTATGAGCACAGACTTTCACATGACCCACCACTTTCCACACTATCTCATAACACTGATACACCTGAACACACATATGTCGAAAATATAAATAATCACCAATATACATATTTCATGCTAAACCAGCAATCATCAGTTGGTCCAGATTACCATCTCTACACATATATGCTACAAGTGCTCAGATATATATTAAGATAGCAAATCCTCCTACTTTAATGGACAGGCTTCAATCTACTCCACACTCCAACTCTTCAACTGTCCATCCAATTGAAAATCTGAATGGAATGCTCAAAGGCCACCCTTAGGCCGAGATTATTGTCACACCCATGTTGACCTAAGGTCAATCTGACCCCTCATGTACAGGACATAGTCCATTAAATACATATACAAGGGAGTGTGGAGTAGACTGAAGCCTGTCCATTAAAGTAGGAGGATTTGCTATCTTAATATATATCTGAGCACTTGTAGCATATATGTGTAGAGATGGTAATCTGGACCAACTGATGATTGCTGGTTTAGTGTGAAATATGTATATTGGTGATTATTTATCTTTTCGACATATGTGTGTTCAGGTGTATCAGTGTTATGAGATAGTGTGGAGAGTGGTGGGTCATGTGAAAGTCTGTGATCATACCCTGTCTATTACATTTATTTATGTGTTGTTATGCTATATAATTTCGAGATCAGTATTACTGCATTTCTTTGTATCTTAACAAATAACCTTCATAAAGATAATACATGAATAATTCAACAAGGTTACAAAATATATGCATATTCCAGCATTTATGATAAACCAACATTTTTTTCTTCTAAAAATATCCTTAGATATTTCAAAACCTTCACTTGCATTCTTTTTTATTTTTTATAAAAAAACAACATAGGATGATAATTATAAGATAAAATACTAATAAACATCACATGAGCACCATTTCTTATGCTTGCTTATAACTGTTATTAAAACAGGCAAAACTCTCTATACATATTGCCACTCAGTGCAAGCCAGAGTAATCAATGGATGCCACAAGGCTTGTGCATAAAATCCCCATCTAGTGCCTCATCCAATATATCCAGACTAGTTTCTGGCTTGTGGCCTTGGCCAGTGAGGAATCTTGGATCTGAGAGTATTGAAACTAGATCTTAGGATCTAATGCAACCCTCCAGCAGCCACCTTTTATCTCCACTTAACTACAAAACTTTCTTAAATTGAAAACACTATATTTTCAATCCAAGACTCAGTTCAGTACCTATACATTTTGGTGACTTTGGTTCTTTAATAACCATATCCATCACTATCCTATTAGGCAAGATTGGTTTTAAACCAATAAACATCACATGATCACAATTTCTTATGCCTGCTTATAACTTATTAAAACAGGCAAAACTCTCTATACATATTGCAGTGCTCTCAGATCCAAGGCTCCTCACTGATGAAGGCCACAGGCAGGATATTGGATTAGTAGGCACTAAATGGGAACTTTATGTCCAAGTCTTCTTGCATCCATTGATTACTCTGGCTTGTACTGAGTAGCAATACATATAGAGTTTTGCCTGTTTTAATAAAATACTAATTTTAAAAATATAAGATTTTAAAAAATTATCACGCAAATGCAATGTAAATAAATGATAAACAAAATTACATGTGGGATCAACAATTATTGAAATCACATAATGGTGATCTGCTACTTTGGCCATACCTTCAAACAAATTACCACTACTAATTAACTGTCAGAAAATTAATTTCTGAAAACCCATTTTCCTTTATTTAATATAATAATAATAAAAAACTAATCTATTTTAAGATTAAATTTTTAAAAATACATTATAGTAACAGGTTAGTTTTTAATAAAACAATACTATTCCAAATACTAATGTTAGACTAAAAAAAAATGAGAAAATTTTAAAAGTTACAGGAAGTTTACCCCTTCTATTTATAAGTTGAATGCTCCTTAGACATCTTCCTCTGTTGCCTAGTTATGGATAGAAAGTTCTGAACAAAAATCACACTTCTCTTTCAATGCCATTTAATGGAATATATAAATAACAAAATAAAAATAATAAAATCTAGGAAAAATATTGAACATCTTGAAAAGATAAATGTTTATTCCAGACTTTTTCCTCAGGCATGCAATATTTCCATAAAGTAATAATTCAAAAATCCATTTATGTAAAAATATTTCTTACAAATATTTTTTCTTAATTCCAGCTCTTGTACATAACAGATGTATCATGATAAATATAACATGTAATTTTGTACTTCCCTTGGTCAAAACATTAGTAAAAAAAAATCATTTAGTATATTTTTCAGCAGACACATATTTTATAAACTAAAGGTAAATATTTCTTTCTTTAAAATAGTCAAGACTTTGTCCTTAAAATGTATATATTTCAATTAGAGATTTTTTTAGGTAAAATGACAGTTATACCATCCAAGACGTTCATTAATTGAAATAATATCAAACTTTTAAACAGACATACTATAGTTCATTTATTTCCGATAAAATCATTTCAAAGCATATAGTTTATTTAATGATTTTATCAATAATAAATTCGTTTAAAAGTATAAAACATTCAACAGTCATTTTTTCCAATTTTTCTTCCAATACATTGTTCTCAAACACAAAATCCATTTAGATTACACTTTAAAGATAAATTAGAATGTAAAATGTGTTATTAGCATTCATATAACAAACAGTTATTCAAAGCACTTTATAAAGAAATATATTTTTAATCTAGTTTTGTAACTTAAATGCAGAGTATTAACTTTTTCTCTTCTTTTTTTTCAAACTTAATATTATGGTAATGATTTATTTATAAAATGTTCATTTCCTCTTTATTAACTTAAGCTTCCTTGACAAATTAGTTTCATTATAATAGAATAAAGATATTAAAGTTAAATGTTCATTCTCCCTAAACAAATTATTTATAAAAAATTCAAATTTCTTACATAAATCTCCTCTGGTCTTGTTATAGAATATTCTTCAGCATTTCATGTACATTATCCCAACATTGTATTTTAAATTAAGTTTCAAACAGAATTCTCTGATAGGGAAGTTTTATGTTTATTCAATTATTATTAAATTAGTTATAAAAATTATACTTTTTAAAACACTTTTAAAAGAAAATAATAATAATTAAAAAAAAATTAGTACTGTCACAATAAAAAAAATTAGTTATACATTTCAAACTAAAACTGTTACTTTTTACTTTCACTGACTAGACTGGAGGAAACATCTGTTTTGTACTGGACTAATCTAGTGATTTCATTGGTTAATTCTGCTAGTAAAATACTTGCTAATTTACATAACTAAATCAATATCATTTTTAAAATTAAGTTTTAAAATTATCATCATCATTTTTCTAAAATATCATTAAATCATTTATCACTTATAAATAATAAATACTTTATTAAAAATAATTTATCTTTATTTAAACAATTTAAATATTTTAAAGATTCTAAAATATTGATTTAAAACAAAATATTATATTTAAACAAAATAACAACAATTTCTAATTGTTACTTTAGACTTAACATTTGTAACCTTTTAAATGTATCAAATTTTGTTAGCAAGCTAAAATCAAAGTTTTCTTTTTTAAACTCTTGAAAGCTCACACAAACACTTATACCATGTGACACTTTCAGAACATTCTACACTAATATTAAATTAACTATTATTTAAATAATATTTTGAACAAAATAATTATTTTAAACATATTACATAAAATATTTACTGCTATAATTAAACTATTATATCTTCTAGTATATTTTGAATATAATAAATAATATTATCTTTTAAACAATATATTACATTATTTTAATTATATTAAAATGACAACTATTTAAACATCTTTATAGCCTCCTATTTACTGAGTTTGAACTCCTACTACCTATGACATCATAATTACATATTAGAAAAGTACCTAAATTTTTTTAAATCGTTATATTTAAGGCCATACCTAAACTATGTGCACCAATTATAAGGGTACAATATATATACAGCTTATTTCTTTTGCATTAGATGTTTTAGAAAATAATTTACCACCAAGAAGAGGTGACATTGTATTCATATACTTGAAATACAGTTACATTTATATAAAAGTTTATTAAATATCTTCACATTTCCTGCAAATAAAAGATATCAAGCATGATATAAATTCAGGATGTCTTAATATGTTTAATGAGTTTAGCATACAAAACAATCATCCTCTAATTTATAAATAGTTTTAGAGTTGCTGCTATTTTCAGAATACCTAGACAGTGAATTTTCTGGAAAATAATTGAATGGTTTTTTATAAAAAGATGAATGTTACATGATCTTCACAGCAATGATTAGTTATTTTGTACATATAAAATTTGAGTATCTTAAATGATTAAATTACTTATTTTATTAATTAAGTTACTGATGAATAAAATAATAGCTTTCATTTTAGAAAAGATCTGGACTGTCACAAGGTCTCTGCATCAAAAAATAAATCATCTCATCCAACAAAAGATAAAGTGAAATAATGTGATCTAAACATCACTTGAGCTGAAGAGATTTTTTTAGATAAATGATTTCCCCAAAAGATTTAGAATTTCTATGGGTAGCTTAACCAGAGAACTTCAGCTAGTCATCCAATCTCTATCAAAGTAAACAATATGCTGATCATAAAGGCCCTCACAACTACCATATAATATAACTATCTTTTCCACAAAAGAGGTGTTCTACATAAAATTAAACAACCCTAAATTAAAAATGCAGACCTAGACAAACCTCTAAAAAATTAAAGGTGTGCCAATTACATGTTCCTTTTGCAAATAAAATTTAAGAATAATACTAAGATATAGTGAAAAAAACATTTTCAATCATTATTGATTTACTGTAAGATAGTCTTTCCAAGTTTAATCCCATTTCTCTGATCCACAACCACACTTTTTCATAACTTACCAACAAGCTTCCTTATTTAATTCAGCCATCTCAAATCAATCTGCTTTTTAGGTCTTTTACATTCTTTTGGGGATCCAGTTTAGTCCATCTATTACAATCTCTTCTAGCAATATGTTCATCCCAGTTCCATTTCAGTTTCTTAATGCATTCAATGATATAAGTGATATCTGTTGATTCTCTTACCAATGTATTTTACTTTTGATCTCTACTTTTTGCTCTTAACATACATCTTTCCATATTTTGTTAAGTGATCTAATGTCTTTAAATTGCTTTTCTGTTAAGTTGCCAAATCTCAGATCCATAAGTAAAAACTTGCAAATCATATCTATTAAAAATCTTCTTTCTCAAATACATTAGGTTATTTCTACCTAAAGCATTAAGAAGTTTTGGAGATATAGAATCACCATGATGTTACTCCTTTTTAGTATCACCATGCAGTCTAATTATTGTTGTTGCATTTTGCCAAAAAAAATTTTCAGAATAAGACTATATTCTGGATGTTTATCTTAATGATTCAATTCTTTAAACATCTTAAAAATGCCATATAATGAAATATTTTTCACAATCTACAATCTCAGATTCAGTGGATCTTTTTATAACTTCTCTCAATAGTTGAATGTGATCCACTGTGCTCAAATCACTTTTAAAATCCAGTTGTCCTTTTGGTTGGTAAGAATCTAAACTCACTGAAAAAGGGTTGTAATTTTATCTGGATAATCCTGACATTTAAATTATTATTTTAAAACATTATATAAAGAGAAGTTAAAAAAAATTATTTTTAGTCTAGGAATTTATATATATATATTCAACTTTAATATCCCCTTTTTAAAATAAAGGCTGCTTTATTTTTTCCTTTCTAGAATTTAAAATAAGCTATCACTATTAATTATAATGAGATCTTAACTAATTACACTATCATCTAGAACTATAATTTATTTGTTCATGCACATGACAATTGTTTTTCTAGCATATATATATATTGTACACTTACTTCATTAATCCCTACCGCCAATTCTGTTTTCATGAATGAACAAATCACCCATTACTCATCTCACAGAAAGTTAAGCAATTTTTCTGCTCAATCCGCTATACTTCAATAATGCTCATAGAACAATGTTGGTTCTAGGATCCTTTTATTTCGCTCATGAATATTGATTATATCAAACATTCTGAAGCTTTGATAAATGATAAATCATCAGTAAGCATGTCAAAATCTTTTACTTTTCAACAGATATTGTATTAAAGCTACAATGTAAGATTTATAACAAACTATACCTTGGAGATTTAACAAATACTTGTGCTAATATATAAACTGTAAAAAGTTATTTTACATATAGAATTTATAAATACAGTAGTTAATTATCAAATTACTCCTATTAGAATTTAATACTCCCCCAAATATACTTCCCCATATATATAAAACAAAGCTTCTATAATTTCTTTAAAAAATAATTAGTTACTTTGCTTCTGATTGAAAATTTCCGAAGTTGTGTTTAAATATAGCAAGATGTTTCACGCTATGATGCAGTAAACTAAATACTTAAATGATTTGATACTTAGACAGTCATATACAATTTGAGCACTGAAGTGACAAGAGTTGCCATTCTATTACTGTATTAAACCACATGGAATATACATAAAATTTAACTTTTATAATTGCCAAGAATAATAGAACACCTACTAAAAATAACATATATATATAAACTAATTAAAGGAAATATATGCAAACATATATATAAACTAATTAAAGGAAATATATGCAAAAAATAATAATAATAATAATGATGATGATAATAATAACAACAACAATAATAAAAAAATATTAGCTTGACTGTTTAACAGCAAAGCGGTTTCCAGCTTTAACATTCAAGCTTCAATCAAAATCAACATTGTTAGTAAATTTTTACATCTCTCAGAAGAAAAAGAAAAAATCTAATCATAAATGATATTTTTTTTTGTTATCTTTTACTGTTATCTTTAAAAAAACTCATTAATAACTGATTTCAAGAACTGTTAAAAAGCAATTAAAGATGGCTGTCAATGTTTTACTAAACTGGAAACAAAACCAGCTCATTAGGAAATTTCCATCAATATACAAACAAACATATAATGCCAGCAGAGTTAAAACAAACTAGAACGTTCTAACTGTAAAACCTAATTACAGATTCAAAAAAGTCACTTTTAATGATTTGAAAACTTAGCATTAGCAATCAAAACAAAAAAATGACCCAACTCCTCCACTCCATTACAACATCAATGACACCAATACCACAAGACTTTATACTATATTCTGTAGATTTTTTCCTGACCATTCCATTATTCTATCTGCTACTGATACCTGTAGTTCCTTGTATCATTTTTCAAGGGTATTAGTGTATGAATCACTTAGTTCCCACAACTTATGGGACTCTGTGCTCCACCTGACCAATCACTCTAACCCTAGATACTTGGATATTGAATTTTATGATTTAGGGCAAAAAAAACCCAATTTAAGAAAAAAATTAAAACATGAGGCAGTTTTGCATTGATTGACATCGATGAACACCATGAAAGCCACATAACTGGAATCATCAAAACATCTATTTTGGATCAACCATTTAAAAAAATAGATATATTTCTAGAACACTTTAATCCCCATATAGAGTAAGTTTTGAATTTAAAATAAAGCTAAATAAGAACATAGACTCCCATCAATATCCCATCTAAATCACTGACCAAGAGGTCACACTTCACATCTACATAAGAAGCAAAAACCTCAAAGTTTCTCTTGTGACCAGTGAGATATTTACCCATTAACTGCACAATTGACCAGTGTTTGCAATGTGACCAATTAAGAGAACATATGCCAAGATGCATTTTCAATAAAAATCAAACCTCCACTAAAAGTAACACTCACAACAAATGCAAAATGACAACTTAGCCATGCAACTCATATACTTTATAATAGACTCAAGCAGCCACACATCTAACAAGTCTACTAATTACAATTATCAAACTATTATCCAAATTACTAACCAGGCATTTGGACCCAGAACTAAAAAAATCACCAAAACCAATTTGGCTGCTGCAATTGAAAAGTAGAAGTCAAATACTCCTAATGCTAACCCTGTGCACAACTTTCAAAATTATATAATCAATAAAACATCCTCAGAAGTAATGGATACAGAGCACTGAACTGCCTGACCATTGCATGTCTCATCTTGGACCCCATGTTAAAAGAAAATCTGGATAGCCTTGAAAAAGCCACAAACCCCCAAAAAAGATAAAAACAATCCAGAACTCATACCAACTTGTGACTCATTTGATGCATCGATCCCCATTGGACCATGACACTGAATGCAACTCTACTTAATCAATTACCAACAATCCAAATTTTGGACTCAGATCAATACCTCATCAGAAGAGCAAATACTCATCAACTACAATGCAGAAAGTGATCACTCAATCAACAAACAGCAAACAATGTAAAAATCCAAATCTTAATACACAAATAAACTCTCAAAAGCAACAGCAGATGGAGTGATACCCTCAATCATTGCATGTAGAAATTAATATAAAAAAAACATACACCAGTCAAAAATCACTCCTGACATTTCTAAAATCTGCAATTTAATCTTGGATTAGGACACATCTTCAATCCCTGAGACCCAAGTCTCCAATGAGGGCCATTCTACACAGTCCACCCCCACTCAAATCTACCATCTCTTAGCTATGCCACCAAATATGAAATTAAAATATCATTGTTCAACATCCTTGTTGTAAACTCAGCAAAAATTACCAAATAAATAAATGGATGCTACTCACAATCACATATCCTTGGCCTTCTGGAGATAAGGATCTACAATGGATCAAAAATTGACCCAACCACTTAACTAAGTGCACAAGATTTTTCTGCCTTTTCCAAAATCTCATCCTTACCATCAGCCAGTACTAGGCTAATTATAAAGTGAGATTGCCCTTTTCACTCATTCAAGATTATTTATTTAGATGCCGACCTATTCATGGTCACACTACATTACCACAAGATTATCCTCAATGCCACATTTGTCTACATATCACCTGGTACCACTGTGATCACAAGGATAAGTATTACTCCTTTCCGCTTACACCATCCCCTCACCAGTCATCTTACTAAGTGATTTCAATATGACATATCAGACATTCACCACCAAATAAGTATACCAACTCACCTTTCCATTAATGAATGCAAAAGAGTTTATCCTATCTGACTCCATTTCTTTTCACAACCATTGTCATGTTTCCCTTATTGACTTACACTTCTACTCACCAATGCATCATCATCAGATCATGCTAAATCTCTGCCTCTCACCCATCTCTTACCACTACTCAACCTAAAAACAATACAAAGAATAATGAGGAGCCTGCTAAAAACAGTAAAAATACTACTCACCACAAATACCCCCAAATTTCTATTCTCAGAAACCTATATCATACTATACAAACTGAAGTCATCAATCCAGGGTTACATATCATTTATAAACATTCTATCTTTTAACATTGATTACATTACATGAGCCACCCTTCCATCCTCCAAGTTTCTAGCCTTAGCAGATGGACTGCACAAATGCATGACTAAGTATCACTCCACTCTCAATAGACCATCTCACATCTGAAATCTCACAATGAATGTTCCAAATTATAGAAATACCTGGCTATTAAAAAACAGGTCTACTCTAGACCACCCTTCCAAACTAAAAGTACATTAGCCCTCAAGATTGGGGATATGACAACTACTGAATACAATATAATTAACACTTTAAATCAAAATTACAAGTACACAATGCATTTAAACCCAAAGATGACCTATTTGACCACCAGAATCACACAGTCTTTTATATGTTGTCAACATTGCTCTCAAATATACCACATACTACATAACTGAAATCCAGAGGCCCATAAAATCTCCAATTTTTTTTCACACTTCACACCATCTAACTATATGATTTAGCAAACTTCCTATCACAAAAACTCAACAATATCTAAGATCTATATCCCATCTCACCAGTATTCAATAAAAAATACCCAAATATCTTAAATCTAAAAAATACCCAAATATCTAATCTAAAAAATATCCAAATAGCTAATCTATCCAATCTACATCCTATTTCCATGGGGCCCCTTGGCATAACAATTGTTGATAAAGTTCCTAAGGAAAAATTAAAACCATACCTACTCCCATTAATAGTGCCCATACAATTTGCCAAAAAAGATCATGTATGGAACAAAGGCATTCTTGTTTAAAAATGATTCAGGACTCAGTTCAAGAAAAAAAAAATGCTCCAGTGGCAATTCAAATCAACATCATGGCTGCCTTTAAATCAGTTCCAACAGATACCCCCATGCTTTCAGTCACCACTATACCTTCCCTTTTTCTATACATCCTGACCATTCTACTGCTTAACTGACAAATTAGTGTTACACTTAATGGCAGATCATCACTGCCATTCAATCTTTATTAACCTGTTCTCCAAGGCTCATCTCTCAGTTCACTACTATTTATCACCTATATTAAACCTCTCATAACCAAGATCTAAAAAAAATACCAGAAATTCAAATTCCACACATCAGTGTTCAAGCCTGGCCTACATAGATGATATCACTATCTTCCAAACTTCCAAAAAGCAACTGCCCACTCTTTAGAGAATACTTGATGAATATTCCACAAAATATAAACTATAAATAAAACAACTGCATGATTACTTTATACTGGCAAATCACATAACCAACTTTACCACCTCAGCTTTACTGCATAAGGCAAAAAAATCCAAAACAAACTCAAGAATGATGCTGAGCAAATAATCATCTCACTCTACAAATTTATATTCCAATGTTTACCTCATCAATCAAATGATAATCACAAAAATCACCTATTATTTGCTTATCATAAAATTTTCAAAAATACTTTACTTCTTATATCTCATCACTTTGTAATAATTTGCTAATAAGGTTCAGGAAGATGGTATCTATATACACCAGGCACTTCAGCTTTTCACTGATCAAAATAGATTAAGACTGCATTCCATCAATTTCCCACATTTAGAAAAGTGTCACCATTTCAAAACACTTTACAGCACTAGAATGTATCATACACATGTACCACAGATCATATAAATACCTATCATTGCTAATATTCCAATTTCAAGACATTTATCATAAAATAAACCTTCAAAACCCAGGAAAATATACCTAATGGGATATTTTTTACATACAAATCTGCCCTTGGATCCTGCTTCCTCACTTTTTGGCATCAACAATAGACAGATATTCCAAAACTCTAAAATATGATCTCTAAAACCAAAGTTTTTGATTTCCTCCTTAGACTCAATATTTGTGTCCTACCAACCTCCACTTCCTACAATACCATAGATTATACAACACAATCAATATTTTCTGCAATCTATGCCACTGTGAAGAAGAAGCCTAGTACCACATATTTCCCACATGCTCAGACCTGACATGCACTCAGGAAATTTTACTGACCACATATAGACAAAGCACTCCCACACTCAATACCATATCCAAAACTTACACTGGATATGTCATCCCTGCCATCTGTGGAACTACATTTACTCTATATGCCTTCTGGTGTATACGATCCACATTTTACTTTGGTAACAACCAAACAATACCCTGCTAGCTTCTCAAATAAAAATTGAACAAGTTAGGGGCTCACCCACTCAGACATATATTCAGCTACATGGATACTATTGAGCTATCAGTCTAATCTTAACCATCATGGAGATAATCAATTTAACCTCTAAATACAATCTCAGTTTCATTCCTTAGTCTACTATACCCTCCCATATGATATGTTGTTCACAGTGCTTGGCCACATTTACTACTAATGGACTTCTCACTTCGCAAATAAATGGGAAACAATGGCATTGGTCTCACCAGATCTATTATGCACAGCTATATAATACCAAGGCACTGACCACCTAAATCCAGAACAATCCCAATTTCTCCATCATAAATTGGCTGGTATGACTTGAAAGAAAAAAAAGATAATATACGTAAAGGACATTATCAGTTATACTTTTATAATTTTTTTTCTGTATATATGTAATCAATCTGTTGCATATATATGCAATGATGACCGTATCATTTGTACCTTACTGATGTAACATTGTTTTTTTTGCTCAATCAAGTGTTGCTTTGAAGGATCATCACCATAATATTATTATTACTAAAATTTACAGTATATACTCTTTGCAATCTATTAATAAGTGACTTGGTAAAGCAAATATTTTTACATTTATTAACCTTGAAGTGTGCATATCTCTTATTAGATGAAGTACTTTCAAATCTATTTTCAATATGCAGTCACTGATGTCAATTTTCCCATCAACTTTTTCAACATTCTTCTTTCTTTCAATACTGTTTTAACATTGTGACATTCTCCCATTATTAATTTACTGAATCTTTTTTCAATATTATAAATTCTACCCTGAATATTAATTAAATTCCATCATCATCATAATAATAATGATGATAATGCGGAACAAAATTTTCAATGTTACAAAAACAATAATAGCAATAATGATGATGATGAAAAAAAAAAGGAAACAAAATTGCTTGTATATGAAATTCCTATCTTTAATATTTCAACAATAGGACTGTTTTTCATCAGAAAAATTTGATGAAAACCAGTGCTGTGGTCAAAATATTAAAGATAGCAGTTTCACATACAAGCAATTTGGTTTCTGACTATTTTTTTTGAACATCTACTAAGTTATATTTCTTCATGATAAGACAGAATCAATATGTTCAATTTCTTAAAGAGGGCTCGGGTAATGTGTAACAAGGAGGCAAGCAATGACAAAAATAGCAATAAAAAATAAATTCTATCACTTGGTGACAAACCATAGAGCCTCAAACTTGTCTTATGGTTAGTTCTATGGACAGAAATGTAATTAATTTACTTTTTAAAATATTAAAGATATCAGTTTCACATACAAGTAATTCAGTTTCTATTTTTTTTTTTAACATCTATTAAGTTATATTTTTTCATGAGAAAGACACAATCAATCTGTTCTATTTTCTTAAAAGAGGGCTCAGATGATGTGTAACTATTGGTAAGAACAAATTATATTACAAGGCCACAAGCAATGGCAAAAATGTCACCAATAAAAAAATAAATTCTATTATTTGGTAACATACCATAGAGCCCGAAACTTGTCTTATGGTTCTGTGGAGAATTGTAATTAATTTACTTTTTAAAAATACAATCTTACTCTGTTTTTACATTGTAACATTTTATTTTTTCCTATAATATAAGTTTAAATTACTTTTCTTATCTAATTTGATTTGATAAAATTAATACATTTTTCTGGAAAATGGAAATAAACAATTCCCTCCATTAACCAACCCAATATTTCAAGGGATATACTCTCATCTGAGAAATCTAGAAATTATATTTGTTTTTTGCCTTATACAGAGAAATTTTGCTAACAATTTTTTTTACAGTTTTAAAATTCACACATTTTTTTTTTTTAAATTTTAACTTAAAAAAAATTCAAAAGATGTTAGAATAATTGAATAAGCAGCAATTTCAAACTTTCTGAAACCACACAATGGTGGCTGGTCATTGTATATATGGAGATTCCAAACTTTGCCATATTACTTCAAGAAAATATTATGATGGTCTAAAAACTTGATTTTTTGAAAAGTTTATGATTATTTTGTATCATAAATGTGTAATAATTATTAGAAATCAAAAATATATATTATTACATATTTATTTTTTACTAAAATGTTTTATTTTTAAATATAAAAGAATATATTCTTTTGTGTGATGTTACCATAAAAATTACAATCACGGGAAATACAACTGTCTAGAAATGTCATCACTAAACAGTCTGTTATAAAATTTAGAAATATCGTAAAAATTACAAAAAAAAACATTTAAAGCATACATTGAAACATTTACTAGATATTAAAAATAATTAATTAATTCAGATTTTTAAAACAAACATCAAGCAAAAAACATTTCATTCATTTTGCAAAATGAATCTGCTCCACTTCAAATTTGATGATGTGACAGCACTGTTTTGATTAAAATTTAATTTTTAAAATAAATTTCAAAAATTAAATGTAATTTTTTTAAAATTTATTTAATTTCTAAACAAAAATACCAAATGAGATCAAATTTATTATATTCTAATAAATAATAATGGTTTAATATTAAAATGAAAGTTGAAAGCTTAAATCTAGTGAGAATAAAGAAATATGTAAGAATTCAAGAGGGTTAATAACAAATATATATATATGTCAATAAATGATAAAGAATAGATAAAATATCTATTCTTTCAGCTTTCAATCTTTATATGCTTTTGTTTTCTTGGACTACTGGGAAGATAAAAAGTGAAAACTATATATATGCCTGATTTAAATAAAGCATTAATCATTTTGAAATGACAATTGTGGAAAGAAAGGATAGAGACTGGATCTAATTTTTAACCTCTATACTATTAATTAAATAGTTTTTAATGTAAATATCAAATATGTATAGTTTAATGTTATATGAAATCCAAATGGAAGTAAACCAATCTTACCCTCTTCCCAATATTATAAATAATAAACAATAAAAAATATAGTGAATACAGTGAAACTTCAATATATACAGTATCAATATACAATTCTTCAAATTATGTATTATCCATAACAAAAGGTAACAAAAAATGTGAATAAAGAAAAAATAGAAACAGAATTCATAAATTTTATGGCAGGAGCCATTTTTCTGTCTTGAAGTAAAGTATATGATTACACTTTGTCTTGAATTGAAAACATCAAAACAACAAGAAAACATAGTCTGCTGATAAAAAACTACTATTTCATGTTCATTGGGAAACTTATTTTTTAAAAAAGCATATTGCCTAGAATTTATGATATTCATTTCATTTTAAAATAAAGGCTATGGTACAACAAGTTTATTATTTTTTAAATGAATGTGAATGAGTAAAAACATACAGTAAATATGTTGATACATTTGCTCTTTCAATTTATTACAATAAGTACATTATTACTTTTTTAAAATTTTGTTTATATTGTAATCTTAATTTATATATGCATACTATTGACAAAAAAAGTATCTGTGTTACACATATGTGATTGCTAAAAAGTATTGTAAACTTACTATTCATTATACTTAGTAATTAAAGTCTATCAACACAATGTGATACTTCATATGATATACACAAGAGGGCTTGAAACAAAGTATAGTGGATATCATGAATCTATTATATCTATCCTTCAAATTTTGAACTTTATAAACTTTCATTAGGTAACATTTTTGGAAATAAAGGGTGGAAATTATCCGTATATATTAGTTTGATTTTAATGTGGCATTAATCATTTTGAAATTATCATTATTCAAATAACATACATTGAAACTGATGATTCCCAATGCTTACACATCAAAAGCTTTGACTATAAATTTGAGTTTAATATTTAAATTGAATTTCTTATCTAAATATTATATATAAACATTTATTATTCTAATAGTAAAATAATGATTCATTAACTGTCTAATCACCACTTTAAACGAGGAGTATTTTAATTTCTCTATCCAAAGATAGATTTGGATATCTGTACAATAGAATATTTGTGGTAATAGTTTGCCAATGATTTTACCATCTCCAGAAACATAAATTATTTTAGCATCTCAAATTTACAGCTACACCATAAAATAAGACACATTATTTGAATTTTATTGTTAATACTTTTGACTTTTTCATAAAAGAAAACAACAGATCTTACTCTCTAATTATTTAATATTCATTAGTATTTAAAAAAATGGCATTTTAATTTAATACATTTAAAAATTCATAAAAAAAAAAATCTTGGTTAAATTATTTAACAAATTCCCATAAATCAAAAGTTTGAATACTATTGTTATCACCGTTACATATTATAAGAAATACAACTAGCCGTTTTCATTAAAAACTTGTTTATTTATCACTGAATCATTCATTAATATCTACTTTCCTAGTACTTCGACATCATTTGGTTTTTATCAAAAAAAAAAAAAATAAAACTTCATAATATAGTATAAAATAAGTATTCCTTAGCCAGCACCCCCTCCCCGTTTTTTAAAAAAACAACAACAAAATAATTAATAATGAACATTTTTGGAAAAAAAAAACAAAACATCTTTTAATCAAAGATTACATTTTTATTTTTAATATTTTTTTTTTTAAAGAACAAAAAGAAAGAGAAAGCGGAAGAATATATGATATACTATAGAGAGGAAGAGATTTCCTTTGATAAATATCATATGACATTAATACGTTAGGGAAGAAGTGGATATATATATACATGACTGAGTAATACATAAATAAGTTTTTTAAAGGAAAAAAAAAGTAATGTGCATGTATTTTGTATATACAATGTCACTGGATCATTTTGGAAAAAAAAAACAGTTAAAAATAAGAGAGTTTAATAATATTATAATCACTTTCTTGATTAGTGAATGCCTCCTTATTTCATAATAAATTTACATATCAAAACGATATTAATCCTTATGCTAGTAAATAATAGCTTAAAAAAAAAAGTTCTTGCTTATATTATTTAAACTTAAATACAATGTGTTTTTTTTTTTTAATATCTCAATAATTCTTTACATTCATCTTCAGATTAAAAAGACTCCATTATAATATAAATATGAAACTGTCACAGAAATATAAATCTAAGAGTTGTATAAGTTTCTTGAATGCACCAACAATATTTGCTATATCTTTGTGTCTGTCACTTCTCTTTCACACACACTTTTTTAACAAATGTTTAGTCCAGCAAAATCAAGAAGATATTGCACTTTATTATGGTTTCTCTATTGTATCATATCGACAGTATATTATGATAAATTGCTATCCCATATTCTTATAAATTCATGATTATTTGTGACAGATTCAGTTGAACATTTTTTGGATTTTTTTTTTTATAAAAAAATCCACCTTAATAATAATAATAACAATAGTAATAATAATATACTTAGTTTCTCAGATGATCATGCAACATTTAAGCAACAAAGTTATGGGCTGAATTAGGAATGTCATGGAAGCAATTTTTAAGCTTGCCATTTTATCCACTAAATTATAATGAGTTTTAAATTTTAGCTTTTAATTTCATGAGCAAAATTCATTTATCAGTGTAAGCTAAAATCTGGAAGTTTGTTAGCCTGTTACTATCATTTTCTCTATTCTTCTTGTTTGCAGTGCTTTTAGGAGAAGCCTTTGATGTACAGTAGTCTACTTAATGCCTACATCACTCTAATTTAAATGATAAAAAAAAAAATTCAATGAATCAGATCAACAAATACTATGGTAACCTTTCACACCATGAAATTTTTATTATGACAATAGAAATAGATTGATTGAATTAATTATTAAGAACTAAAAAGTTAATTAAATAGTTGAAAAGAAGATATAAGGCAAATTTAATACGTTTACATCAAATAAAATTATTTTAAAAATGAATGATCAAATTAATATTTTAGTAAAAAAATTAATTATCATTTTTTATAATTATATTCAGTTATTTAATTAAATTTATCCTAACTACTATATTAGATGGAAAAATATATGCCTGTTTATTTCTATACAAGTAAACAAATGTCTTTTCTGGAAAGTAGATTCGATGGTTCACAAAAATTATGTAGTTACAATATTATAATATAAACAATTAACAATGGTTCTTTCCTGACTTTTTTTTAACCTTATTGAACTCTTTTAACACTAAGTTACCAATTAATATAGTCTAATATACATAAGTAATATAATCAGATGGTTAGTGTTTAGATCAAGTGACACGATGAGTTTCAATCCAGAAATATTTAGCTCTAGATTCTAGATACCCTACCAGTGAATTAAATTATATAGTCTTATCAAAATAATTGTTTTTGTTTTTTTTTAAAAAAAAAATACAATAACTTATGATTTTCAAAATTAACGACTTTCATATTTCCAAATAGTTGACTATAGACGTATGTTAACTGTATTTCCTTTTATATAAAAAAAGTTAAGAACCGAATCAACCATCTCTTATTTATAGATCACTTAGATATAAGGTTTAAGCATTAATGTATTTGCACTCTTACTTTTTGATTCACATATTCACATATACATATATAAGTTCACAAAAATATCACTTCAGTGATAAGTTTTTAGTAACTACAGTTCAAAATCGATAGTGCTCAATTTAAAAACAAACTAAAGAGAAATTTGAAAGATCGGTACACATTCTCAGAAAAGAGAAGAAAAAAAACAAACAAGATTAATGGATTTTTTTTTGGTGGGTGTGTATATAAAAGCTAGGTCTATTGATTGACAATTTCAGTCATACTTTTGTAAATACTTTAAAATCAACACTTTTTTTTATATATAAAATGTTTGCATAAAGAATTTTATGTAATATTTAACTTTAAATTTCAAACTTTTAAATTAAACAATAACCCAGGCTTCATGGATTCAAATAAAATCAAAATTATTTTTTCTCGAAAAGTTAATTAATTAAAAAATTATAAAGTAAACACTGTTTTATCCATTATATATAACCCTTAGTTTTCTACTTAATATGTACTAAAAAAAAAAAAAGATCAATAAGGGCTTTTACAATAAAATCTAATCAACGTATCGTTTCTTAGTCTAAACCCCTTTCTTCACTTTTGATCTCAAAATAACAATCAATCCAAAATAATGTTTTATTTATCATTTTCTTCACATTCCTTCAATTTCATTTCAAAAAGACCATACATGAGTTTGTGATTATCTCCGCAAAAATTTCATTTAAAACAGCTGGAAAACTGATAAATTTGCAAATTTCTAATATCGTTTTTATTACCTTTATTAAGTATCAATACTATTGCATTCTTCTAATCATCTAGGTCATGTTTATCATTTAAACGTTTAGTATACATTTTTGCCAACACTTTATTTTTCACTTGTTTCCTTTAAAATAATACCAATTCTATCATTTACTAAAACTTCTACATTCTTCGCATATTTAAATGCACGTCTTCTTCTTCATATTTAAAATGCTGAGCAAATCAGAAGACATAATAATTATAAAATATAGTCTGTTTTCTTGTTCTTTATTACTATGCAATTCATTATAGAATTTTTCCACATATTTCATGCATTCTTTCTCTCTTTAGAATAGTTCCATCATTATATTACAGAAATAACTTTCCAATACTAAGAAGTTGTTTTACAATTTCTGAGACTTTTATTATTTTTTTATAGCTTTCTTGCCAATTCACAATTTGTTTTATATTATTAACCCTTACTAATGGATAATTTTTAAAAATTTTGATATTCCTTCATTTCCTCTCATATTCTTTTGCATCAATAAAAATTTATTGATAAATTGATGCCTTATTGTACCAGCTATCTTTCTGGTAGTTCTTAATAGTGCCAGTTATCTTCATCTTGATTTTGGTCAAACCTGAAACATCATCAAAATCTGTTAATATTTTAAAATAATTTGCAAGTTCTAATTTTTAGGGAGTTTAGGAATATCTAATAGTTAATATAGTTATTTTTAATAGTTTTCATCTTTCTAGTTCATATTAACATGTGTCTTAAATCTCACTAATTATGATCACTTCCTGTATTGAATTTATTATAATCTTGAAATAAACATTCTTTGTTAGTAAAAAATATAATTCAATTCTGTTAGATCTCCACTTGGATGCTTTGAAGTCCATTTACATTACCCACACCCCCTCCACCCCCTTCCAAAAATAACTCATAATTTAATTTTTCTTTTCCTTTAAACTTCACACGTTTGTGGTCTTCCAAATTTACACACAGCCATTTCATTTTCAATTATTTACCAATTCCAGCATTAAAATATTTTGTGATAATTTTAAAATGTTATTTGTATTGATTCAAAGCATTTTATATATTCATATAAAAAAGCCTCTATTTGTTCTTCATAATAAAAAATTTTGGGGGGATAAAATTAAATTATTGGCATTTATTTTTCATTCTGATATACTGTCACCCCCACAATGTTATTTATAATTAATCCCATTCCAAATATGCTTTTGGTATTTATGCTTTGTAGTAAAGTACACGTCCATTTGTTAAAATCAACTGTTCCTTCACTTTTTCTTTTAATTTCACAAAGTCCCATTTAATATTAGATATTTCTTCCAATTTTTACAATCTTTTTTCACTTGAAAGTGATATGAATGTTATAGGTATTACATAAAAAGTTGTCATCAAGTTGCAACCTGGGTTCATATCCAGGTAATTCTTTGCACTGTCCACATTCGGTAGTTAACTGCTACTTTAGTTAGTACCTTTGCAGCTTTCTGGAATTAGAAGCCATAATTTAATTGTCTGTTATAATTCTATTAAAGAAAAAAAATCATTCACACACTGATTCACCATATTAGCTGAAGCATATTGGTCAGTAGTTCACCCATGTTTGTTTACTATATAAGTAATCTTATAATAATAATAAAATGCAATGATAAGAATCTAGGGAATGGGCATTTGAAACTTGCTTTGCTTAACTGCTTTAACTCTTTCATTACTAGCTTCATTCTGACAGCTTTAGTAGCAGTTTCAGTTATATTTACAATATTTTATTTTTACAGTTAAATCTTTACATATTTGATAATATTTTAACTTTGCAAACAGTTTTTAAAAAGCACTAAAATGAAATACATAATGAAAACAATATTTTTTTGTTTACTGGATGATCGCCTATGTTGATTTAAAAAATACTGAACAAATTATTCCCTATTTGAACTCCATTTTAAAATTCAAAACAAATTCTTGATGAGACATCATAAAGCAGCAAAATTCTGTTTTAAAATTGCATTTATAATTATTAAAATATCACAAAAAATTTTTGCACTGACATTTATGAAAGCATTTCTTTTCAGCTAATTAATCACAACTCCCACTGTATCATAATTAGTTTTATTTGACTTGTATTTTTAAAAACAACATTTTAAAATAAAATCTAATTGTAATCATGAATAGCTTTGGTTTAAATTAAATATTTTGCAAATGTATAAATAATCATAAATATGCAAATATATAATTTTTCTTATAAAAATAACACAAAAAATGCTCACTCTCAAATCAAAGAATTTATCAATCAGTGGCATAATTGATTCTTTTAAATTTCTGGTATCTGTATTTCATAAATTTCCTCAGATGCCAATGTGTGCCAGCAAAATAGCACTTAAAATAGCGATAAGAGAGCTAACTAAAAAGCCAAAAGTAACAGCAGCACCGTCAGAACAAATTAAAGACACACAATGAAAAGTGAAATCTTTAAATATGATTATTTGCCATCAAATTTCATAAATAAAATCATTTTATTAGTTTATAAATGTAACAGCTAATATGCAACACATCTCAACCTTTAAGACTTCAAGAAACGTGTGATCTCAAATAAAACCTCATGAAACTGATAATACATAGTACATTTTCACATATACACACACAAAAAAATCAATATTATATTACTATAACGATTATTAATTTTATTTTGGATTAGAACATGCTTTTCCTATAGAATTTAAAATAGAAACTCAAATTTCCTGCAGATTTTTTTTTTCATTATTTCTAAATTATTTTTATTATTATTTATTTTTTAAAATAAGTTTTTTATTTTGTTAAACTTATTAAATACATAACTTAAACATAAGTAATTGCTTAACAATAACATTAATAAAAAAATAATAATGTGGTTTTATCAGAATTTATAATTTAAATAATAGATGTCTTTGCAATTGTATTTTTGTTTTTTGAAATATGTAAAATAAAATTTAAAACAACATCAATTTATTATTTATTTTCAGAAAATGTTTTTATAAACAAGAAACAAATAATGAACTAAGATGCAGTAGTATAAAAGTAAGTCAATAATCAGTGAAACGCGTCCATTTACAAATGCAAGAAAGCACCTTTTGTTATCATAAACAAAATTTCAAAAGCATTATTTTTTCTTAATGTTTTTTTTTTTTTAAAAAAATCATTTAATTTTTAAGATATATATATATTTAAATATTCCTTACAAATAATGAAATAAACTTTCTCCCCAAAATTATAAAAAAAAATACCATAACTTCAAATGAAAAAAAAAAAAAAAATCTCTCTTTATTTCTGACTTCCAATTTTTGAATAAAATAATCAAGTGCGCACGCGTGTGTATATATATGTACACAAATAAAAATGATTTTTTTAAAAAAAATATATATTATGTATATTCCATGTTCGAAAAATCACAGTTCCATTATGTTTTTTAATATTCTATCTTTTTTTATGAGTATGAAGAACTTGGCCCAATATATAAACCCCCAATTTAGATGACCAAGGTTTTATATCAAAGTTGCCACATTCAACATGAATTATTTTCTATGCAACTATGGGGTTTCATCTGCCTCACCTTTAATTGATGCATAAAATTTAACTTTCCACATACCATCAACCTAATTAGAATTATAATTTGTCTCCACTTGTTAGTCTTAGGATGCATTGGGATTTATATAGCATAGCTGTGGATATAAATAGGTTTTCCAGTTTTTATTTACATCTAATGTTACCACAATATCAATTGCTAAGATGTGGATGATTTTAAAAGTAATATTCAAGATATGTGAACTAATTTATATATGACAGGAGTATAGCTTTTGCCATTTTGACTGCAAAGAATAGTTAAGCTAATGTACGCATCTTAAATAATTGGGAAATATGATTGTTTCTAATTTATGATTTGCTATTGATCATTGCTATTTAATAAAATAATAGAACTATAAAATCTATTGATATCAGTTCAAATTTCATCAAATCTTAATATTCTGATCACATATTAATTAAAATATATATATATATATTACTGAGGCACTGAATTTGCTTAAAGAATATTTTGAGAATAAAATAAATTTTATTATTGGTTTCAATAAAAAACCAAATAATGAATGGTTTTCTTCCAATGACTATATTATTAAAGATTTGATTAAAACAATCATGTAGCAAACTATGCTTGGCTAAATAATAATAAAAAGATGGAGTTGTGTAAGTAAAATAGAAGTATAAACACAGATGCTAAATGATAGACAAGTAGACATAAAAATGACAAGGTGATTAAAACTACAAAAGAGAATCATTTCTCATTCTGATAACTTTAAATAATTTGTTGAGATGTTGAAAATAATATGGACTTTAAAAACAACATCACAATTTTATTAAATTAATACATAACATTCTTTTACATAATAATACTAATTTAGATTTGAATTAAAGTATTTAGAAGAATAGGGTTAAAACTGCTGTAATTTTAAAACAGAAAGATACAAACTGATATTAAACAGGGATATATTTTAGCTTCAATTTTGTTTTATATGACAGTAATATTTGAGACAGTTTATTGGTAGCTTGATAAATCATGCAATAAGATGTGATAAAAGTTTTATAATTCTTTTAAGGTGATTCAAGGCCTTCATTTTCCTGGTTTCCCCAGCTACTATATGCTGATGATTGTGTAATTCCAGTCAATTTCTAAGATGTTCACAAAATGTTCTTAATCTTAATGTTACAAATACAATCTACAAAAATTTAACTTAGCAATTAATATTTAAAAAATTTAGGAACTTCATCAGTTAAAGATAAACTAATGATATTAAATGACTTTTTTTTTATTATCAAGTTATCAGCATGAGAATATGGATTAAATAAAATATTTCCCAACTTTGTAAACAGAAAAAATGATTTGGATGTCCTTCTGCCTTTAACAAGTTAAAAGATACATTATTGCATTTTAGTGACATAAGTACTTCCTAATTAATTTAGTCATATTTATGGCTATTATTCAGCAAATTTATTATAAGGTAGTGTGACATAGACACACTGTTGACTCACTAGTGAAATTTCATATAAAAATGCTAAAATATTTAGAAAATATAATAGCAAAATCATAAGATCAATTGATATATTTTCCAGTTTACTAATTGCAATGATAATGAAAATACAATACCAAAAGCATAAAATCATTGCATTGGTAATGCAAAAAAAATGAATAGTAGCACACTTCTTTATAAAACTATTTAATAGTTTTGTAGGAGAGATAGATCCTGTTTATATTATAAAGATTATCACATAAGTTGTTCCAAGAAAACATAATATCAAATGTTTTCAATGGAAGTACATAACTGAGGAATGATTACAATCTAGAACTATAAATTAAGCAAGATGTTGAAATCTTTTAAAAAAATTAACTGAAGAAATAAAAAATATCATTGCAAGATAACCAATAAACACATTAAATAATGGAATATGAAGCATGGGTCATATTTGCCACCCATGGATTTGATTGTGCAAACTATTAATGTAACAAAGTAATTTTTTACAGATTTATTTTTGTTAATTCTGAAGACAGGTAAAATAATTAGGCAATCAAAACTTTGACCATCTAGTAAGTTTGTCATTGTTTGCCATATTTTTAATCCAATTTACTTTAGAATATTAATATTTAGAAGTAAAGATAAATCACAGCCAAAACATTTCTAGGAGTGTGAAATTTCCACCTCAAATTAATAACAGTCATATAATATTACATTCATATTTTTTGTTTAATAGTCCATATATTATAACTCCTCTGCTTAACTCAAGTTAACTGTGAACCTTAACTTTTCAGCTCTTAATAACTAGTCACCTGTTTGCTGACCAATAACTAAAAAACTGAAATCTCGGGTTAAAGCAAGATGTTAAATCCAATACCACGTGGCCATTAATATTTAGAAGTACATACTAAACTTCAATAAATTCTTAATATTTTCAGAAACAACATACTTTCTTAATCGCACATCAATCTACATATATATAAACACAAAACCATTAATTTTCTGCCAATAGTATTTTGTATAGAGTTTTTTTTTTTTTTTAAAAAAAAAGGATGTGCAAAATGTTAAAAAAACTGTAAACAAAATTACTTGAATTTACCACATACCAATTACAATGTTCTAATTTACTTCAATTTAATTTTTAAAAAATCAATAAAAATAATACTTCATTTCCTTGTCTTTTAGAAAATTTGGAAATTGGTAAACGACAACTAAAGACAGAAAATACATTCAAATACAGAAGGAGATAAAAGCTTTACTTCCTTTAATTTTCAACCTTTTTTCTTTTTAATGTTTAAAAAAATAATTGACTAATATGTACATTTAATAAAAAAAAGAAAAAAGAAACGTTTTTCTTAAAAAATGACCTCCAAAATTATCTTTATATAATAACAGATGAAGCATTAAAAAATGCAATATGAAATAAAATTCGTCGTATCTTTGAATTTATGGAATAGTTGATTAGGATATTAACACATCAAAGTGATAGATTAAACAAAGTTAATCCAAGAATCTATAACTTACAATTAAAACGGAGAAAACTTCTAAGTTAATGTTCAGAGCAAAACTCAGATTAAATCTATTTTTTTCAACAGCATTAATTTTAAAATCGATATACTGTAGTCAATCTTTATAAACGAAAGATATTATTATGTAAGTAAGTTAATATTACAATAATAAAACTAAAGTGCTAAAACAAACTGTATTAAGAAAATGACAAAGTCTTATCTTTGGGTTGTTGTACTCTGTTGTCTAGTAACATATCTGCTTTTATTCATAATAAAAAAATACATTTAAATAAATATCAATAAAAAAGGAGTTTGCTATTAACTGAAAGAAGACTCTTTGATTCCTCTTGGAGGCCTTACAGGAACCGAGCAGGGGAAATTCCTAATGTCCACTCCATACATGTGATTATTCATATAGTATACAAACATGGATGGGCTGCTCGCCAACATGTATTAGCCAGCATAATAAGTTTATTAGCTTTTTATCTTTGAGTTTAAGATCAAAAAACACCATGGTCAATCCTCTCAGTTGCCTGATAAGGTATGTGTAAATGATAAATATTTTACCAATAGACATATACAATCACGATAGACAAAAATAAATAATGGCCCTTATTCTCAGGAGGCTGTAAAGTCATCAAGCAAAGCAATGGTTGGTAGTTGAAGTGGAGGGTGCTAAGAATCCCGATTGTGAACTCAAGTTGCCACTTGATGATCTTTTATTTATGTACTTACAACTGCAGCTCATTTTCAAGTGAAAGAAGATGGCAAAGAATTAGAATAATTGTCATATTAAATGGGACATTATTGGATTTTTTGAAGTTAGAAGAAAAGGTGAAAAGATAATTGATTTAAAAAGTGAACGTATATAGGCACAGATATTGGAAATATAAGTAGAGTAGGATTCATTATAAATAAAAAGTGGAACAACAACATTGTGGAGAATGATGGTGTATCAGACAGACTGGCAAGATTAGTTATACAACTTAATAGCAGAAACCAAATGCAGATAATTCAGGTTTATGCTCTAACAAGTTCTCATAGTGATAAAATAGTAGAAGATTTTTATATGGATGTACAATAGGCTTTTGATCAGAGTTAACAACATTTTAAAATTATTACGGAAGACTTTAATACGGAAGATTTTAATGCTAGAATTGGTAAACAAATGAAAGATGAAAGTGCTGTAGGTAATTTTGGTTATGGTAATAGAAATGAGAGAGGACATAGACCTGTGGAGTATGCATAAAAAAAAACAATTTAATATTATAAATTCTTTTTTTGAGAAAAATGTTAAATGGGCAGGGACATGAAAGCATTCAAATGAAGGTACAGCAGAATTGGATTATATTTTGACTAACAGAAAATACATATTTCAAGACTGTAATGTTCTAATAAATTTAACACAAGAAGTGATCATCAATTAGTAAAATATAAGATACATGTTAATACAAAACTAGAGGGACAAAAATTAAGAAAAACAATATTTACAATTGATATTTCTAATTTTCAGAAACATTATAATGAATTTAAATTAAAACTTACAAATCGGTTTCAAGTATTAGTAGATTTTGAACATGATTCAGATTTGAATGAAATTAATATGAAAATAACTGATACAATTTTGAAAACCGCAATAAAGATAGCTGGTAGAAAAAAGCAGCAATTGACCAATAAAATTTCTGAGACTAAAGAATTTATAAAAAAAAAAAAAAAAAAAAGGAAATATACAAAAATGATGCATTAAAAAGGATTGAATATCTCAAATTTTGTAAAATGGTGCGGAAAAGAGTTGAAAATGATATAACCATGTATAACTATGAACTAGCAAAAAAAGCTGTAGAAGAGAATAAAGTCTCAAGAGTGTAAAACAACATTTTGATATTGGTAGAAATTTTATATCTGCAATAGGAAAAAAAGATGGAATTATTACTAAAAGAGAGATGACATCATAAAATGGGTAGAAGACTTCTATCAAGAACTATATAGTAATAAAGAACAAGTACCTCCTATAACTATTATATCTTCCAAATTGCTCAAAATTTTAAATGAAGAAGTGAGACATGCAATTAAATATATGAAGAAAGAAATGGCTTTAGGTATTGATGGAATTATAATTGATATATTAAAAGAAGTAGGTGAAGAAATAGAATTTTTTTTAGCAAAGTTGTATACCAAATGTCTAAATGATAAAGATGTACCAGATGATTGGAAGAATGCAGTATTAATATCTAAAAAAGATGATAAAGAAGATATTAGAAATTACAGACCTATCAGTCTTTTATCAGTTTTATACAAATTTTTTACCGAGATAATTACAAATCATCTACAGAGAACATTGGATTTCCACAAACCAAAATAACAAGATGGATTTAAAAGTGGTTTTACTGCAGTAGATCATATTTAATTATTGAGAAGAGTTATAGAAAGACAAATAAATATGAGTTGCCATTATGCTTTGAATTTGTAGATTATGAAAAGGCATTTGATTCTATTAAAGCATTGGATCATCAAGGTTGTCATATTTTAAAGAATATTTATAAAAATGCAACAGCACCAATTGGATTACATAATGATACTAGGAAAGTCAACACTGAGAAGGGTGTAAGACAGAATGATCCCATATCTTCAAATCTTTTTACAGGAGTGCTGCAAGAAGTATTTTGTGGATTGAAAAGGGAAACTAAAGGAGTGAAAGAAAATGGAGATTATTTAAGTCATTTAGATTTTGCAGATGATGTAGTTTTTGAAAATAATGCTTTAGAGCTGCAGGAAATGTTGCAGGAGTTATCAGATGAAAGTAGGACTAAAGATAAATATTAAACAGACTAAAGTAATGTTTAATAGATTTTCTCAAAATATGAAAATAAAGATTATGATGAGTTAAAAGATAACAGCTACAAATACCTTGGTCAGATTAATAATACAGATGGAAACATAATAGATAAAATTAATCATAGAATTAAACTTGGTTGGAATGCTTTTGGTAGAAATAACTTGATACTAAAAGGAAATATGCCTATTTGTTTGAAAAGGAAGGTTTTTAATACATGTGTTTTACCAATTCTTACTTATGGATCTGAGACTTGGAGACTTAATAGAAGAGCAATACAGAGACTTCAGACCACTCAAAGAAGTATGGAGAGATGGATGTTGGAAGTAACAAGAAGAGATCGAAAACACAATATATGGGTAAGAGAACAATCAGGTGTTACTGACCTCAATGAAAAAATTAAAAGACTGAAGTGGAGTTGGGCTGGACATATTGCTAGAAGAGATGATAATAGATGGACAATTGAAATCTTAAATTGGATTCTAAGATATTGGAAAAGACCTAGAAAGAGACCATATGTGAGATGGATGTATGAAATAAGAAAGTGTGTAGAGGTGATGTGGAGAAGAGAAGCTAAAGATCAGAGAAGATGGATTGAACTTGGAGAGACTTTCATCCTGCAGTGGATTGATAATTGTTGTTGATGATGAATATATTACAAATGGAATATTTTTTAAGTCAGACACACACTTAAGATTTTTTTTCAAACATCTATACTGAATACAACAAAATATCATACAATTGTTAGTTAGTACATAGGAAAATAACTATTCTTGTCAAGCGCTGATGACTAGTGGCTAGCATAGCTGCCTTCCAAGCAGTTGTTTTGGGTTCGCTTTCTGGCCGATGCTTTGACATATATATAAAACTATTCTTAAGGGAGGGTAAAACAAAATAAAAAAAACCGTAAACTCTCACCAGGTTGAAATTAGCATTTACATTTTTCTTTGAAAAAGGCAAAAAAGTCTAAAAGTGATCTAATTAAGATGTTTATTTTATATATAATTAAAAAATAATTTAAGTTAATTAATCATTATGGACATTTGAAAGATATTTTTCATGGCCATATTTCCCACATCTCTAGAACTATCTATCCGATTTATATAAATGTAGTTAAAAATAAAGTAGAACTTAAAAAAAGTCTTAAAAAACTAAAATAATGTTCAATGGTTTTTGTCAGAAGAAAAAATAAAGAATGATAATCATAAATTAGAATAAGTTAACAACTGTAAATGTCTTAATCAGATTACTGATACAGAAGGAAGTATAATGAATAAAAATAATCACTGAATAAGACTTGAAAGGAGAACCTTTGCTAGAAATAATCTTATATTAAAAGAAACAGAAGAGAAATTGAGATTTTAGACCAGAAACCAAAATATGAAGAAACATTGATTTCAAATTTAAAAAGATGTCTCTTATTTACATTTAAAAAATTTCTTTATGAGTTCCAATTATACATTAATAATGGTAGTTGTTTATTTCTTTGAATAACTTTGTGAATTTGTATTTCATTATTTAATTTAATATATTTGCCACCATGAGAAGAATTCGATCTTTATATTGTTATATTCAGATTCTGAACAGAAAATGCTAATTAGTTATATGTTTTTACACTAGTTTTATGATATTAAGTTGTTAATATGTAATACAACTGGGATCTAGAATTCCTGTTCTTTTATTTTTAATAAAGTTTTATTTATATTGTTTCCTTGGTAAAATTTTACAGTGTTTAACCTGACTCAGGGTCAAGTTCATTTGCTCATCCATTTTTTAAAAAATTTCTTTTTCAATGAATTGGCATTTCCTGCTGTTAAAATGTCTTTTACAAAAAAAAAAAATCTCTATAAATTAGAATACAAAATATATTCAAGTTGCATAAAGAGAGTTGGCATTTCTTTTTACTTCTTTCATATATAAATTTTAAATATTGTCGTAAATAGATTAACCACTCAATATAGTCCAATTTATGCCAATACATAACCACATACACATTCCAACAATAACTTACTATTTGTTTATGATTAAGAATTGATTCTGAAATTGTAATTGGAATGTTAACTATTTATATATCTTCATCAATATAGTTCTAATATACTATACATGTTATCTCTTTTGTTATATCATTCTTAGGATAACATAAAAAAATTATTGAATTTGAACCAAAATTCCACTATTACAATATATACATATATATATTAAATGTGTAATAATGCTCAAGGCTAAATGGGTTTGTAAGTAATCATTAAAACCAGTCAACACTAAGACAATCCCAATATCAATAACAATTTCAAACTGTTGTCAAGGCAACATCCTTTAAGCAATACAGATGGAATCCCACCTTTATTAATATTTACATAGACACTAAAAATTGCAACTTGACCACAGAGATTGAAATTATTGATACAAAGAAATTTAAATAAATCTTTTTAATCAGGAAAATATCTTATTTTGAATGCAGGATTACACTTATTATTATTATTTAAGTAATATTTTGAGTGCAATTTGAAATTTATAATTGCAGTTTGTAATGTTATAATTGACTATTTATTAGTCTGCATTCAGACTTGTTATATTTACCTGTTTAAAGAGGATAATTTAAACTTCTTTGTATCAATAATTTCAATCTCTGAGAAGTTTCAATTTTTAATGTCTACATAAGTATATTAGACCATTAACAAAGGTGGGATTTCACCTTTATTGTTAAAAAGAGATTGCCTTGACAACAGTTTGAAATTGTTGATTGAGATTGATATTGGGATTATCTAAGTATTGACTGTTTTTAATGATATATATATGTAACAAATGTGTTATCAAATTAATATAAAATAAATAAGCTAAATTTCTTTAATAAGTAAAACAAATAGCCATATGTAATTAATATAAAATAAATAAGCTAAATTTCTTTAATAAGTAAAACAAATAGCCATATGTATATTTTAAAATTATCAATTTAATCATCATTCTATAAAAATAATGTTTTAAACTATATAGGCCTGTACTAATATTGCATGAAATAAAGTTTTATGTCTTTGAATTAAAACAAGTTTGAAATGGATTACTTTATTATAGATACAAAGACAATGCATATAAAAATATGGGAATTCATATGATAATAAATAATCAAAAAGTAGTTAAGCAGTTATCTCAGGTAAATGTAGTTAGTAATTAGCAGAAAATTAAAATTCAATCTTGTTAAATAAAACAAAACAACTTTGTACTGCTTAAACACCATAAGATCTCATGAACAATTGTCAAATATAAATATTTTAACAATTTGGTAAAAAATGATCAGCAGAAAATTAAAAATTAAAACATTTGGTCAATGTTCAACTCAATACTTGGAAACAAAATGTTAAGTGGCTTTCTAAATTATTTACTTCCCACTAATTATTATTAAAACAGGCAAAACTCTCCATACAATAGTCCCACTCATTTCAAGCCAGAGTAATCAATGAATGTCAGAAGGCTTGTGCATAAAATCCCTGTCTAGTGCCTACTCATCCAATATCTCCAGACTAGTTTCTAGCTTGTGGCTTTTGTCAGTGAGGAGCCTTGGATCTGAGAGCACTGCACCTAGATCTTAGGGATCTTAAAATCTAGAAGAAGTGCTGTTAGATCCAAGGCTCCTCACTAATGATAGGTAGATATTTTCTGCACAAGTCTTCTGGTATCCATTGATTATTCTGGCTTGCACTGAGTGGCACTATTGTATGGAGAGTTTTGCCTGCTTTAATAACAGTTATGAGCAAGCTATATATGAACTTTAATGAGAGTTTATATCCTTAAGATGTATCTATAATGAAATAAAACCAGTAAAATCGGCACTTATGCAAACAGGGAGAAACTTAAAAACTATTGCATCTTTTTTCTTTATAATCTGAAAAATAAACCGCTTAAAATATTTCAAAACATTAACGTTATTTATTTATTAATCTTCAGTTATAAATAAAATATAAATAACTGCTTTCAAAATATATTTATTTTATTTTTTAAAGAAGACTTTAATATGATTGATACTAAAACCTTATAACCTGACAACTTTAGACATTTTCTATTTAGTAGGAATTTTAAAAAAAAGAGAGAGAGGGAGAGAAAACTAAAAGATTTGACTTTCAGTAAGATAGCATTGATAACATCTATCAAAAATATTTGCTATTCAATTCTGCCAAACTAAAAATGACACATTCTGAGAAGATTAAAATAATAATAATAAAATTGCCATGGGATGATAAAAAAAAGGATCACTTTAAGTTATACAAGTCCAGCTTTAATACACAATCTAGATAAAAAGTTTTCTTGACAAGATCAAAATGTATTAAATTCACTGTGACTTATAATTCATAACCGAAATAGACTAAAATACTTCATATCTAGTTGTATATATATTTACTAAGCATAAATAAAATTAATTACATATATATTAACAATTTCTAACTGCTAATGGATCCTATATATTTTGCAAATATTTTTAATTCATTATTCTATCCAAAATAAAAATAATTAAAAAAAATTGCTTATGTGACAAAAATATTGTCTTATTATAATTTATGCAAAAGCCTTCAAATTATGACACATGGGCCAAACATAGTTCCCCCCAAAATTTCAATAGCTATAATTTTACATGTACTTTCTTTGTTACTATATTCATATAACAAAATATAAAAATGCAAAATTTTAGAAAAAAATTATTAGAGTATTGAATTAAATGTTTAGAAATAACTTGAACATGTTTACATATGATTTGAAAACATCTTAAATGCCAATTATTTACATTAAATGGTAAAATTTTAATGAGATTACCATAAACATATAATGAGAATCTCATTATATTTTTAAAAGTAAAGGAATACTATAAGGCTTCATTCATTCATTCATGCATGATTTCTCACTATGTTTCTGCCAATTGTTGACAAGATTATTCCAAAATGAAATGAGTATAATGATAAAAAGAGAGGAAATTAAACACTTAAATGAATGTTTTGAATCTCATACATAAAAATGCTAAAATCAAATTTTATATACATAATTTTAGGTTTAATTTATTATTCCTAAATTTTATTTTAAGTTGAATCAAAACTTTTCTCACAAATTATTATTAAACCTAGTATTGCAAATATGAACAATGTATAACAACTGCAAATATAACATTAATTTGATCATGTTTTTTTTTTTTTTTTTTGCAATATAATGCTATTTCTTTTAGTAATAACTTTCTAATAAAAATTATATTATTAATTATCCATAATTAATATCTATATGTAAATTATTTCATTCGTTTTTTAACTTTATATACCACATATTATATTTATTTTTAATTAATACATAATTCAAACACATTTTTTTTTCCAATTCCATTTTCTTCAACCCATTCAGATTTTTTCTTTTTTACAAAATTCCTGATGCATAATTATTTTGCAAAAACTGTTACCCTTGCTTAATTATATGATAATGAACAGTCATTGTGTGAAACAAAAATGGTAATAAATAAATACAGTAAAAATATCATAATCAAGGTATTTTTGACCAAGTATTTTATTCCATAAAGAGCTAAGTATAACAATGTTCTTAATAAATAAAAGCATTGATTTCCCATAGACTCTTGTAGCATTTTTCTGAATGCTCATCAATAATAAACTATACTTGTTTCCAGAATTTATAGATGATTGAATATTAAATTCAATTAGATAAATCAATCGTATTGTTTTCATTAGAAGGATGTTATGAAATTAAAAAATAAATGTTGAAAATAGATAGGAGTTATTTTTTTTAAAAAATTATTTATTTACAATGAGAAAAATATTTGGAGAGTCATATACTATTTAAACATCAAAGAGACTAGCTCATACACTAGAGTCAATTTATTCTGTCTGTCTGTCTAGGAACAACAATTAATACATATAGTATTGTATATAAAGATGCACTCCTTATATAGCTCAAAATCATATATTATTTTATTAAAAAGTATATTAAATGTTAACACTTAAGTACAATTTAGTTTTCAGTGAAATAAAATTGCAAATTATTAGAAAACATGATATTTGGAAAGCATTTTTGTTTAAATAAGAATGCCAGTAATATTAATAGAAATAAATCCATACATCTTTTCAAAATTTACTATTCAACTTTTAATTATTCTCTTAATTTAAAGCATACAAGTAAACAACTTATTTAACAAAAATTTAAATATAATCAACAACAAAATAATAAAACAAACAAATTTGTAACTAGTATTGACAGCAATAACATTTACTACTTAATAACAACAAATCAATCATCTCTCCAGTTCTTATAATGTGTAATAAACAATAACAAATCCTTACTTTAATGCCATCTTTTGTGCAAATTAAGCTTGTGCTTTCAATAAATAGTAGATGTTAGAGATGTTACTATAAAAGGCAGACCCTAGTCAAAAAACAGAAATTTAAATGTACTAATATTTGGGAATTACTAATTATTCAAACTTATTATGGATGGTGTTAAATAGGGAATTGATAATTTTATTTCTTACTTCTGAAAAATTATTCAAAATCCAAAATGATATGTCAAATGCTGTATTTTAAATTTTTTGATATGATAAAACTCATAAGTAAAAATATTACTTTATTAGAAAACCATTTTTATACATATTGTAAATATTTTTTCACAGATTTATACATTTAAATGTGTAAAATTTAACAGAAATTCTCTATATAATTTCAGTTTGCAATTGCCTATTTTTAGTTGATATTTTGCTCCTTACATCATAGCTGAAAATTATTTATAAAAATAGATAATTCCTGTTAAATTTCAAAGATTTAAATATGTATGTATACATAATAAAAATAATAATGAATATAATAATATATTTATAAAAAGTATTATTATTCACATGAATACTTTCAATCAATCACTTAACCTTCTTCAACTGTCATTTAAATTCAAATTTGAATGATAATTGAAGGTTACATGATTAATTAAAAGTATTTCTGTGGATTATAATACTTTTTATAAATATATAATCACCATTACATTCATTATTATTTTTATTACAATATTTATTTCATAATGGATATTTTATTTTATTAACATATGTATATACATGAATGATTAAAAGAATAGAATATTACTGTATTAGTCGAGAATTTAATTATTATATGTTGCACACATAATGTGGATTAAATTTCTGCCACTTAATATTATATATTTTGCATGCCAATAATTCAGAATAAATATTCTTCTTAATAAGATATCCATCCAACTGCCTTTCAAGCAGTTGTCCTGGGTTAGTGGATTCGCTTCCCGGCCAATGCTATGACACATGAAAAAAAAAAACAACAAGTAAAAATGAGCTATTTTTTGAGTTCTTACATTTGAAATAATTCTTTAATTCTCTATTTAAATTCCTTTTTAATTCAGTTAATTTTTAAGTTATATATTTTTTTCTACGTTTTTAATGAAAATTAAGATTACAGAAATTACTTAAGTCTAATCTGTTTTTAATATAGTTCTTATGCTGTTATAAAAAAGATTTTTGACATCCATGTAAATCTACATAAGCTGCTTTTTTACTACTATATATTGTAGATAGAAAAACTCTCTCTTATGTTTCATTAAAATATAAACTGTATTACTTTGAAAACTTTCTCTCAAACTATTATAACATCTATTTAAGAAATAAAATTTCTCAATCAAAATATCTCATTGGAATAATTTTTAATGTTTTCAGCTAAAAGGTATTTTAGGGATTATCAGTGAAATATTTGGTAAAGCCAGAAAATAATCTCATTACTTTAAAAAAAAGTAAAGACAATAGATTATGCAAGAAGTTAGAGAACAATAAGCCTAGGGTTATTAATGAGGAATTGAATAAAATTGTTGAGTAAAAAAGAAAAGTATGAAGTTTGTGGAAGATATATGAATATGCAGATGGATTAAAAATAAATAAGTCAAAAAATAGATAAAGTTAAAAGGGGTATTTACAAAGAAAATGGTAAAAAAATACAGGGTAAAACACTAAATTTTATTTAATACATAGGAGAATAAACATCTTTGATGGAAAAAAAAAATCAAAGAAATGAAATAAGAGAGGGAAGAATGTAAAAATCATTAAAATGATAAAATTAAGTAGCCAATAAAGAAAATAGAAAAGAATAAAATAATATTGTGTAATAATGAAGGGAAAATTTCAAAAAAATTTAAAAAAAATTAAAAATGAAAAACCTAAAAGAATTGATGAGAATCCAGTTGAATTATTAAAGGCAATATATATATATATATATATATATATATATATATATATATATATATATATATATATATATATATATATATATATATATATATATATATATATATATAATGAATTATTGACAGTGGAATGTAGTAGAAAAAATATTTTATGTACATTATCTAAATTTAGAAATAGATGGAGGAGAGATATTATGGAAGAGAAAATATGGATAGTATTGCCTTATATAAATAATATTGTGTGTAGTAGGATTACATCATTAGTATTGCCTCATTTTAATGTTGCATTTAAGATTGGTCCACACACTGGAAAATTAATTATTAATGGAAAAGATTGTGTTGATAAAATCAATAAATGTATTATTGTGGATCCAGTTACACCATGAGACTAAGTATGCAATAAAACATAAAATTTGGAAGCATGAATTATTATATAATAAGTGGCATCATTTTGTGGATAGGTATAAATCTGTTTTGCACAGTATGCAGTGATTTGTAATGGAGACTTCTGTTTGATAGTATCCTTTGTTTTAGGTGTAGAAAATGACTTGAAGAAAAAAAAATGAAAGAGTCATATTTTATACATATTATAATATGCTGAATAAATAACGTAATTGTGTGAATATTCATAGTTTATGGAAAATTGGTCATTCACATGAGAGCGTTACTGTTATATAATTTTAATGAGATTTAAATATTAGCACTTGATTGCTATTCAAGGTGGCATAAAATGCCTTAAACTGACTATAATGAATATTTTATTTTTATTTTATATAGCTATAAGGAATTTTGTAGTCTTTATTCTAGAATATTTTGTTTAATATATATATATATATATATATATATATATATATATATATATATATATATATATATATATATATATATATATAATGCAATAATCTATATCATAGGACTAATATCAATTTTTTAAACAGCTATAATTGTGAGTGAAATAAAAGACTAATGAAACAAAATGTGGGGAAAATTAAAGCACTTAATTTTATTTTAAATGCAGCAGTCATTATTGAGGATCATGAAAGTGATTTCCCAATAAATTAGTTACAGTTCTAAATAAAAAATATTAAATACTATTTTTGGGGTGATGCAGATAAGAGATAAATAATTGAATTATTGATCTTGAAAAAAAATATTTGACAAAATCTATTAGTTTACAGTATTCAACATTTTTGAGGAAAAAAATATTGATTTAGATGAGCAGTTGAATTATAGTTGTTTAGTTAATGACAGAGTGTAAATTACAAATAGAAGAGTATATTTATCAGATTTTTAAATGATCTTCCAAGAATTTCAGAATAAAATATTATGTAAATTGAGAGAACTTGTAACATGTTTGGGATAAAAAATGTATGTAAATATATCCGAACAAGTTAAAAATAATCATTAAACAAAAAGTTATCAAACAAAATGCTTTTAAATACATATTTATCAAAACTCATTAAAAATCTTACATAAAATACAAATATTTATAATGTTTTTCCATGGAAAAAGATTAATTATTATCATGGATTCAAAATATGCCATAAGCTCAACATCTGATATTATAAATAAACATCATTACTGAATGCAGTGCAATTGTTATGTTATTTAAAAATAGAAATCTTAAACATTTTGATCAATTATTACGTCAAATAAAACTGATATTGAAAATGAAGCATTAAATAAAAGAAATTTAAGTTGACATACTATATATATTCTAATTTAGTTTTGATGTGGGATACATATTATGTAATCAATATCAGTTTTTTTAAATTCATTTTCAACCTTTATCAATCCACTGCAGGTTAAGGTCTCTCCAATTTCAATCCATCTCTGATCTGTAGCCTTTCCTCTCCACATCACCCCAAGCACACTTTCTTATTTCATCGATCCATCACACATGTGGTCTTTTACAAGCTCTTGGAATCCAGTTTAAGATTTCAGCTGTTCATCTATTATCTCTTCTAGAAAATATGTCCAACCCAATTCCACTTCCATCTCCTAATTCTTTCAATGATGTCAATAACACCTGCTTGTTCTCTCACCCATGTATTTTGTTTTTGATCTCTTCTTGTTGTTCCTAACATGCATCTCAACATATTTTGTTGAGTGATCTGACATCTCTGTATTGCTCTTTTGTTAAGTGTTCAAGACTCAAATTCATAACTAAGAACTGGTAAAACATATTTATTAAAAAACTTCATTTTCAAACACATAGGGATATTTTATTTTATTATTAAATTATTTTTACCAAAAGCATTCCAACCAGGTTTAAATCTATGACTAATTTCATCCATTATGTTTCCATCTATAGTAATAATTTGACCAAGATATTTATAGTTCTTAACTTCTTTTAGTGCATCTTTATAAATCTTTATTTCAATCTTTTGACAAAATCCATTGAACATTACTTTAGTTTTTTTAACATTTACTTTTAATTCCATTTCCTTACTTTTATCTGATAACTCTTGCAACATTTCCTGAAGCTCTGAAACATTATTTGCAAAAAACAACTACATCATCTGCAAAATTTAGATTACTTAAATAATCTCTATTTACTTTTACTCCCTTAGATTTCCATTTTAATCCACAAATTACTTCTTGGAAAATTGCTGTAAAAAGTTTTGGAGATATGGAGTCACTCTGTTGTACATCCTTCTCAATGTTAATTTGTTTAGTACCATTATGTAATTTTATTGTTGCCATTGCATTTTTACAAACATTCTTCTAAATATGACAATATCCTGGGTATATACCTTGATGATATAATGCTTTAATCACTGAAGAAATGCTTTTAGAATTCAAGGCCATTTCATATTCTACAAATCTAAAGCATAATGGGAACTCTTATTCATTGGTCCTTTCTAAAAACTTCTTTCAATACTGGGATTTGATCCACTGTACTAAAACCATTTTTAAATACAGTTTGTTTATTTGGTTGGTTAAAAGCTAAAGTTCACTGTAGATAAGTGGTATTTATTTTGGTTAAAATTTTGTATAGAACTGTTAAAAGATTAATACAGCTGTAGTTCCTAATATCTTCTTTATCATCTTTATTAAATGTTAATATTATTACTGCATTCTTCCAATCATTGAGTATATCTTTATTATTTAAACATTTGATATATAATTTGCCAAAAAATTTTCTATTTCTTCACCTGCTTCTTTTAAGATATCTATTATAATTCCATCATTATCTAAAACTTTTCCCTTCTTCATAAATTTAATTGCATGTCTCACATCTTCATTTAAAATCCGGTACAATTCAGGAAATATAGTAGTTGTAGTAGATACTTTTTCTTGTTCTTTATTGATATGTAATTCTTGACAGACTCGACTACACATTTCATGATGTTCTCTCTTTTAGAAATAGTTCCACCTTTTTGCTTATTGCAGAAACAGGTTTCCTACCAATATCCAGATGTTATTTTACATTTAGCCTTTAATTTTCTTCTACAGCTTTCCTTGCTAGTTTGCAATTATATTTATTATATCATTATCAACTCTTTTTAGCCCAACTTTTCAAAATTCAAGATATTCAATCCTTCTTAATGCATCATTGTTATATATTTTCATATTTCTTCTTTTCTTCATAAATTGTCTTGATTCACAAGAAATTTTACTGATCAATTGGTGATTTTTTGTACCAACTACCTTTGTCAAAGTTTGTAACAGTGTATCAATCATCTTCCTATTTAATTCATTCAAATCTGAATCATGTTCAAAATCTGTTAATATTTGAAAATGATTTGCAAGTTTTAATTTAAATTCATTAGAATATTTTTGAAGATTAAAAATATCAACTGTGAATATTATTTTAATTAATATTTTTTTCTTTCTAATTTTGCATTAACATGTATCTTACACCTTACTAATTGATGATTACTTCCTGTGTTGAATTTATTACAAACATTAGAATTTTGAAATACATATTTTCTATTAGTCAAAATATAATCCAATTCCACTGTAACTTCATTTTGATGTTTTCCATGTTCATTTGCATTTAACATTTTTTTTTCAAAAAGAATTCATAATATAATGTTTTTCTTTTTCTAAAAACTGCACAAATCTATGTTCTTTTTCATTTCTATCATCATAACCAAATTTACTTACAGCACTCTCATCTTTCAATTGTTTACTAATTCTAGCATTAAAGTCTCTCATGACATTTTTAAAAATGTTGTTTGATCTGATCAAAAGCCTTTACAACATCCATATAAAAATCTTCTGCTATCAATATGAGAACTTGTTGGGCATAAACCTGAATTATCAGCATTTATTATCTGCTATTAAATTGAAAAAAATAATATCACCATTCTATCCAATACACCATCAATCTCCACAATGTTGTTCTTCCACTTTTTATTTATAATGAATCTTACTGCACCTGTATTTCCAATATTTATTTATTTGTAATACACTACATGCCTATTTTTTAAATCAATTGCCTCTTCACTTTTTCTTCTAACTTCACAAAGTCCAATAATGTCTCATTTTACAATTCTTCTTCCAATTCTTGTATATATTCTTCCTTCACTTGAAAGTGATCTGCAGTTATAAGTACCTATATAAATTACAATATAACAAGTCATCAATTGCTAAAACAGATAATCTTTAATAAATAAAATAACTATTGCCAAGCACTTTCAACTCCTATGAAACCTTATCAAGGCAGTATAAAAAATCCTATTTTTCTCCTAAGCGATAAATTCAACATTTCATTGCATTGGCTAGGAACAACTAATCGGAAAGCTGGTTAATTTTCAATTCATAGCATAAGATGAATTTTGTATAAGATATGATTCTTTAATCTTGCATTTTTTATTGTGTGTTTCATGTATTAATATTGTAAAATCCTTTGGACTACATATATGGCCTGTACTACTTTGGTGAACATAAAAAGCTGAATAAACTGTATCATATTATATTTATGTTGTTAAAGGTGATATTTAATATTTATCTTGGTTTCTGCAACATATATTGTGCTATAATTTATTTGTGGACATCTAACAGAATACACCACACTGTTTTTATCCTCTTTACTTATTACTCCCTTAGAATTATTTATTAATCTATTAAAGTTAAGCGGAGTCCTCTATGCCAATCAGAAATCTTGACATAAAACTTTTATTATCTTTTTATTAATATTGAGAATGGAAGCTAATGACATCCATGGTCTATTATTCACATTTACATTACCACTACTATATGTTGTTTATAATGTTTCAATACAGTAGATAATAGCCTTTGCTTATTATAACCCACTTGTATCAAATCTTGCATATAACAATATTATCTTTCTTAAACATTTCATTTGAACACAGACATTGATTATATGTTAAAAAAGCTCTAAAACCAGCCAATTTAAGTGTTAAACATTAGATGTTGGATAAATATAGCCTCTATTATCTATATGCTTATATTCATTCAACATCTCAAGTTCCTTTAACACACAAATTGTCTGGTTTTAGAGCTTTTTTAACATGTAATCAACAACTGTTTTCAAATGGATTTTACAATATTAATGCATGAAACACATGATAAAAAATGCAAGATTAAAGAATCATATCTTATACAAAAGTCATCTTGTGCTATGAATTCAAAATTAACCAGATTTCTGATTAGTTGTTCCTGGCCAATGCAATGAAATGTTGAAATTCTTGCTTAGGAGAAAAATGGGATTTTTTATACAGCCTTGATAAAGATTTGTAGGAGTTGAAAGCACTTGGCAATAATTATTTTATTTATTAAAGATTCTCTGTTTTAGCAATTGACAAAATGTTATATTGTAATTTACAAGTTGTATTAACAGAAGTATTATATTTATTTATTTAAGTATCTATATAAAAGGTCATCTAATTACATAAAAGTCAATTGTTATTTTTTTCTTTTTTATGAACTGAGATGTCACATTTTTTTCTAATATGATGGTAATTATTATACTACTGACCAATAAATTTACCTCATTAAAAATCTATTAAATTACTAAATCTAATGCAATGTACAAAAAATAATGTTATTCTTGATGCAGTTTATTACTATATGTGATCTTTTTTTTTTAATTACATAATAAATGAAATTTGTCATCTTTTATTTTAGCCTCAATACGGTTGTATATGAATAAAATAATTGCTTGCATAATATTAATATTCTATTATACAATTTATATTACAAAGTGTCTGTAATTTTTTTAAAAAGTGCATATTTTTGAAAATTGCTATAATAGATAGTTTTCTAATTTTCAAGTAGCATACACAAAATAATGACAATTATTATAGTGAATCCTAGTATAGAAAGATAAGAATGTATTTGAAAAATATGGTAGCTTAGAGTAAAAACCACTTCAAACAAATGTCTTAAATTATTTTATGGTTTAATAAAAAAAGCTTGTTAAATGATTTAAATTGGAGTGTAGTTTTTTTTTATAAGAAACAATATAAAAAATTGATTAAAGTCAACAAAAAATAAGAGACTTCGGAAATATACTGAAAAGTCTGTGAAAAATAAAATATAATAACAATAACAAAATTATTGATTATCTCTAAAAACAGAAGTTTTGAGTATTTAAGAAATGTGGAAAAAGATAGGTCAGCTGGAAAAAGTTGGCCTAGTTTGATATATAAGTCTTAACTTTTGCAGACAATTAGTAATGATTATGGTGCTAGTAAAACAATTTATTAATTATGTATTGCACAAAATAGATATTTTATTATTTAAAAAAAAAATACAATTTTTTTCTCAAAGTATGTATGAATAATGTTCCTCCTCTTCTGATAAATATCACACCTTAATGTGAACATATTTATGAACATTTGTACATATTCAAATGGTATTCTCCAAGCATGTCAAAGAAATAAAAACATAACTTTTAATAGATAATTTCTTGATGTTTATACAATGACTAAGTAAGTTTCATGCTTAAAGAAACTATAAAACTAGAGTTTTAATGAATTTTCTAATTTGGCTTCCTTGGAAACCTAATGGAAAATGAGCTGTGAGATGGAGCTTTTGTAAATAATTAGTTTTGGTGGTGATTGAAAAAAAGCCATACCAATTTTGTGGACTTACTGTAGTTTTTTAAAAAAATAATCATAAAGTATAAATAAAGATTCATGATATAAGTTCCAGAGATCTCTTTTTAATTAATGTCACTATAAATCCTATTACTAATATATTTAAATATATAAATAATCATTTTTTGTTAAATTAAAATATACATAGGGAGATCCAAAAATAAGCGAGAAATTTTGTAATAAAAAAATTGTAATTTATTTTTATCTGCTACAAATTGAGGCACTTTAAAAAGTATAGTCTATTTAATACAAAGCACCAGCCTAAAACAGTTTTTCCCTTTTTGAAGTAGTCCAGAAACACTTGCAAAGTGAAGTGTTTTAATGCATCTGGCACCCCCTGCCCTATTCTAAGTTCGCAAAAATAATAATAATAATAATTGAGACATTTTTTTTATTTGAGAGATAAAAAAAAATACATGAAATGAGATTGTATGAATATGGCTGATAGATATTCTGGGTCATGATGAATTTAACTAAAAAGCGTTTCACACTCAAGACTTTGAGAGATAACACAGTCAGGAGTGGAGTTTGCACTATTTTCTTTGCACAAAATAGAATGTTTACATTCTACTGCATTAAGTAGATGTTCAGAACTTGCAGATAAAATATCTATTACAACTAAATCTAAGAAAATGCTGTTTGTGTAAAAAAAAAAAAAAATCAGTGTTAATTTAAACATTTCAGCCCTAATAAAAAAAATTGTCAATTATGCGAAACATACTTTACAAAAAAATTGCTACAAGAACACTCAATTTCACATGGTGGTGTCATTTGGCAGATTTTTAGAAGGGTTCCTGCAAAAAGTAAGTAATAGCAAAAGTATATACTACAATAGGTGCATATACCCGAGAACTTTTCTGGTTATTTTGGAATCCCCCCTCATATATTCAAAAATACAATGAAATGTAAAATATAAAATGAAAACTAATATACATTTCCATAATATAAAACAAATAATAACTATTAATTAAAAAATAATATGCTTATATAAAATATTAATTTTCAATATCATGAATCCCATATTTAAACACATTTATCTTTTCAAAGGTAATGCAAAATACAAATTACTTATTGTGACGATACTTAACATTTTAGAATATGGTTCCATCAACTAAATTCCTAGTTCTAAACAAAATTTCAACTGAAATCAGTCAGTCATCAAATTTTTTATAGAGATCTTAAATTTCTTTTCAAGATTGTTACTCAGCAAGTTATATTGTGATATCTCAATTATTTCAGTTAAGTGTCATATATAAAATCTAGACTGTTTAATAATTTACATATGTATTCAACTTTAGTGTTTCAATGTGCTTATTTTCTTCTTTGTTTAAATTATTCTATGTGTGTAAACAGGTTTTTATTAGTGCTGACAATAATAATTCAGATTCTAAGCATTCTACAATAATCTAAAACCTAAATATCATTTCAAATTAATTTTGGTTTAATTTTCTTTAAGTATTATGCAATTTATATATATATTCTTTATTACACGCAACCTGTAATTGGTTATAAGTTGTTGTTTTGTACTTAAAAAAATTAATTCAATAAACCAATAATAATAATAACAACAACAGTAGTAATAATAAAATCTTACCTTTGGTGAGTAGCCTTTTAATAAATCCTGTTTTTTTTGTTGGTTCACTTTTTTTGATAACTTTATCACCTACAGTCGGAGCACAAGGCGGTTGTTGAGAACAATCAGTATAATACATAAGTAAAAAGACATCCACTAAGAACCAAAACATTGAGGTTATTAGAACCACTTTACAATATTGGAATTTTAGTTTCATGGTTCTAATTATTAGGTTTCAAATTGAGTTTTTGAAACGAAAGAAAAATAAAAAATAAAATTAAAATAAAAGAGGGGAGGGGGGAATTTAAAAAAGGGGAAGTAGAAAAATTGATGTAAAAATATTTAATTTTTTTCTAAATAGTTTCTGATATAAATACAAAGTTTATTTTGGTCCAAAATGTTTTTTTTACCGACATACATAAAGTTTTAAGCATTCACTTGTGTAAGGAGTAATTATGAACAAAATTAATAATGAAATGCACATCCTAGTTTGTCCAAGATATACAGCAACCGTCATGGATCTAAATTATCCATTTAAAACACATCCTAAAAATAAAAAAGTGATATATATAATAACAAGAATATTATTATTTTAGAATCAAAATATTTTTATTAATATTAAAAAAAATAAATTCTATGCTACTTGAAATATTGTTTTCTAAAAATACTAATTCATTATTATATTTCAGTAATAAAATTAAAATATTTTAATACATAACTTCTCCCCAATGCATCATTTAAAAAAAATATCATTATTCTATACTTCTCAATTATCATTAATGGTAAAAATGATCTACTGTCTTTAAAATAAGATAATAAGAAAAGATTAAATGGTAAAAAAAAAAGGAAATAAAAACAAAGAATATTATTTCATATCAGTAACCAAAAAAAAAAAAAAAAAAAATTAAAAAATACCAACATTAAATCTCAAAAGATAACTGCAGCTTAATAATTGCAACCAGCATTAGGACAAAACAAAATCCCAAGGTCAAAAAAGGCATAAAAATATATTATTTTTTTAAAAATAAATATAAAAAATTATTCTATATTTTATGTGTTAAACATGTTCTTGGAGAATCTTTCATTAGCTTGAGTGTTATGAAGAATAATAATAACATAGGCAGGTAATTATTGTTTGAGTCCATCACTCAATCGCATTAAATCATGTGGGACAAATATTAAAAATAAGTTATCCTGTATTGAAGTGCTAATCTAAAAGTGTAGCTGATAATCGGTGAATTTTACATTTAAATAAAAAACACATTACAAAGGCATCTACATTGTAATCAATCCTCACATTGTGTATATATATATATATTGATAAATTCAATAAATTTATCCAAGAAAGAATAAAATCTTTACAACTATACCCAAAAAATTAAATTTTATTCACTTTGTAAAAGTTGAAAAGGGTTGTACAAATAGTTGAATAATTTTGATAAGTTTTGATATCCAAAATAATATCTACTAAATCATAGTATAAATATATAGTACATCCTCACAAAAATGGCATATAGTGACAAACTCAAGTGTTATTACTATCATATAAAGTGGGTAAAAATTTACTTCAATGGAATATTAATTTATTAACATAGTAATATTTTATTAGTTGCTATATATTAATAATATAATTATTGAAACATTTATAAACAAAATATAAAAAAATCTTTTGAAAAATTCAATAATATTACAGTGAAATCTTCTCAGTAGCTTCTCTTTATTCATTCTAATGAAATTAAACACCCTTAAAGCCTATTTTTAGATAAAGATCTGGCTCAAATAAATACTATGGCTGTTTTGCTTTGCAAACCATACCATTAAAAGTTATTCCCTTTCTGCAATAAGATGATCACAATTTGTAATCATTTCAGTGTTGGTATAAAAAAAATTTAATTTCTTTTAAAAATTTTTTGTTACCATTCAAGTGTTCTAATTACTTGCAAGCCAATTTTAATTTATTACTTATGCTAGTCATAGACTTTAATTTATCACTTTAATGTTTATACCAAGCAAAAAAACATTGTTTGCATATATAATTTCATAAATAATAAATTATAATAATGCTATTCACTAAGAAATATGATATAGTTCAATTATGTACAATTACCTTTCGGTTATAAATAAATCTATAGATTTAACAACCAACAGTTAATTACAAGAATTTTATAAAAGAGGCCAATTAGTCTTACATTAATAATAAATGAAAATGATGGTTATATCAAATTAAATGTAAAGAAAATTATTTCTAATTTTATAAATACAAAATGAAGAAAAAAACAAATTTGTGATTAAATTTCTTTCACTTACATTTTTCATATTTAATTATTCTAATAATGAACATTATATATGTTCTCTTGAATTGTTTATAGTAGAACAATTCTCACAACTATTTTCTAAATAAGAACTGAATATTGTCCACCTATATGACTTTATAAAAGGACTAAATTCTGATAACACTTAGTTAACACAATAATAATAATAAACATTAGAAATATTTAACATGATGTTTATTATCTTATACACTTCATATAACACAATTGATACATATATACTTATGATATAAAAAGAATGAGCATTAATAGTGTTAGTGCATTTTGATGAAAAGTAAGAGCACAAACTAAGAGTGACATTAAGTAAAACCTTATTGAAAAGGAAAAAACTGCATTCTAAGCTTCCACTTTTTAATATGAATAAATATAATATGAATATTTCTTCTGCATAATTTAACTGCATTAATCATCGTGATTTCAAGATTAGTAAAATTCATGCTTTGATGAATCTATATTTTTAATTTCGATATTATTTAAGAAGCTTTAAAAAATGAAAAAGAACCTTATTGGTTGTAAAGACGTTTATGTGTGTTTATAAAATATAATTTCTTAAAAGTAAAACACCATAATTTATTACTGACCTAGAAATGCTTTGAATAAAATAAATCCTGCATAAAAAAATCTATTACATTTTTTATACAAGTCCTTCACCTCTGTATAATACTACTAATAGCAGTGAACTAACTAAGAATTAAATGATTTTATTGTGCAAATATTAACATAATTCTATTGCATAGCAACATTCTTTTTTACATCCATATAACAACTATATTTTAAATATATTAAAAATAATTCAAATTTATAATCCAACAAGTTCTCATTCTATTAAAAAATATGGAGGATTTTTAAAAAAATATTCATATGTTTTTAAATAAAACAATTGATTCTTTTGATTCAAGAAAAATTTGGAGACTATAATTGTAAAATATGTTGGTGAACAACTCATCCATGGTTACTTCCTAGCATAGGAATTTCCATTGCTTGGTTCTTTTTTGACTCTGGAGAAAAATCCAGGCAACTTTCTTTTTGCATGCATTTTTTTACTCCCTAAATTTAATTATCTTTTAAAAAATATATATAAATTCTTCTTCCACCCTTTCTTTTAAATAATTGCTTTTGTTTTATATGAATCATAAAAGTTGTTATAAATTTGACTAAAATTTTAATTATTTTCTATAATCAATATAATTAATGTATATATTACCACACACACACACACACACACACACACAAATATTCACATTTTTATATAGAAAACTTTTATTTTTAATAATTTAATTAAATTCTTTCCTTAAATTCTTTAAAAGTCTTTTTTATATTTGTATTTTGGATTAATTATATTGCAAAAATTTGTAAAAAATTATATGATTTATATAAAATATAACTTTTTTTTTTTTTTTTTTTAAAAATTGAAACCAAGTTTTTTAAGAGGATGAATAATTTTGAAATGAGAAATTGCATACAATTTTTTTATTAATAAAAATTTTATAATTTTAATATTGTTACTTTTTAAAAACATTCATAAAAATATAAGAATCAAATGACAACTTTCAGTACTAACATGCTTCAGTCTTCAAAATAAAGAATCAGAATGAAGACATTGAATAACAACAACAAAAAAGATTGTAGTAACTCATATTAAAATCATAATAGCAACTGAAAAGGATTATAGCTCTTTTAGATAGTAAAGCAGCACATTATTAATCAAATCACAGAAGAAAATTACTTAAGTGATGATTTAATGATGATAATAAAAGTATTGTGATGAGCCAAAAATTTTTAAACATTCATACTCTCTTCTCCATATCATATAGTGTAAAATACATAATTGTAGTAAAATTTAGTTTTATAATGAACAATGTCAGAACTTTTGTCAGAGACTGATATAGATATATAGAACAAATATTGGACTTCTAGGCAATATAAAGTAACATAAAACATAAGAGCACCAAAATAGAAGTTCAAAGATCTTTGAAAATTTTATATAAAAAGAATAACACTTGTCAGAGTTTCAAAATAAATAAAATAGAAAGAAAAATTAAATCCAGTCACTGCTGCCTATGGATTATTCTAGAACCCATGATCACTTTCAATTTTTTCCAAATTTAGTTCATCAAATATATCACCAGTCATAATAAAAAAATCCAACTTTAAAATTTTTACCTAATATAATTTTTAAAATTATAGCTGTTTAAAATTATGAAAAAAATTACAATTTTGCACTCACTTCCAATTATGCAAAAAATGATTGCTTGAACTTGAATTAAGATAAAAGACTATAGAAAGTCAAAATTATTATTCATTTTATAAACTTTCATGTGATATGTAACATGATTAGGTTTTGATAGTTTTTAAGATCATTTTGTAAAGTTTTTGACCTTGAATTTCTCAAAAACTTAACTTAAATTTAAAAAAAAACCCAGAACCTCTCAAAAATTATATTTTGGCAATATTTATCAATAGTTTCAATGTGGGATCATATTTTTTATTAGTTTTGAATTACATTATGAAGATAGACAAAACCCATAATTAACAAATTTAATTCAAATTTTCAATAATTTTGGAAAAAGAGCATTTCCATTTTAAATAAATTAACTGAGTAAGGGACAAGATAACTTATTATAATAACAAAAATTCTTCACTACAATATCAAAATTATAGTTTTAAATTTTTATTGTTAAAAGGTTGCCTTGACAACATAGAGATTGTTGATTGTTATTGATATTGGTATTGTCTAAATGTTGACTGATTTTGATGATTAAAATTTTATCTACATAACTTTTGTTCAAAATACTCTTAACACCAAAAAAATCTCTTAAATAATTATGTATCTTTAACAATGAAGGCATTGACACAAGTCATTCAATGGTCCTTTGAAAGATATTTTTGAAGAATTATAGTTACTGTGGCATTTCTTATTTATGGAAGTAATAAATATAACCAGTAGAACATGTGGGGTTTACCACGGTAAAAATTTCATTTATAGAAGCTTCAAATTTATCATTGAGGTTTATTGGGTGTATTAAAAAAAATAGAATTTTTTGAATAAATGAATTTCATTTTTATCACTACACTTGTCTTGTTCTTAGCCAAAGCTACCGTAAAATACCAACAATCATTATATTCAGACACTGCATATTCCTTTACTTACATTGCTAATTTGAAAATTCATTTTAAAGCTCATCCTGACAAAAAAAAACTGGTATAATACCTCACTAGTTGAAACCACATTTAACAATTAATACTGTGTTTGATCCAGAAAGAAAACAATGGACCTACAATTTGCTTCTAAAAACATTTTTCAAGCACTTTTTATATTTCTATATGCTGTGTTTTATTGAATAAAATGAATTCTTCAGAGTCAATATTGAACTTAATCTATATATAAAAAATTGAAGAAGTGTCCTAATTTTCTCTTCATAAAATTATTAAAAACATACATTTGCTTTGAGTTAATTCATTCTTTTCTCCAGATCATTACATTCTCCTTTACCATGGGTTGTTAGATAGAAGTATTAATCAGTTTTAATTGCAAAATCACTTTCATGTTGGCAATATATTTGGCAATTTTTTCTGTTTTTAATAAAATTATACAGCAGGACACTTTAACAGTAGTTCTTTTTTCATGTCTGATATCAATCACAAAAAGTCTTTATAATTCCACAATGAAATTTTCCAATGACAGTTTTTTCTTTTTCAAATTTTTTGAAATTTAGGTTTGTGAGAAATTTGAGTTCAAAACTTTAGTAAATGAGTTTCAAATTAAAAATTGAAAAAAAAAATTAGGGTTATTACATATTATATGAAAGCCTTTAGGAATAAGTTACAATTTTCTATTTTTAGTACACTGATATTTTAATGCTAGCTTGAGAAATCTTTCATTGTGTAATTAATATGAGCACAAAACAGTGAGTTTTGGAAGTTTTAAGCACTACATCATGTAAAAGTTTCAAATCTGGATTTTAAAAAATTATTTATGGTAGTATATTTGATGAACAAAATTTAAAAAAATCCAAAATGGTTACATTCAAAAGTGTTAAAATATTTGATAACTTGAAATGAAATAACCCCTCCATGACATTAAGATAAGAGATATTTGTATTTGTTATTATTCATTATAAAATAAACAGGAAAAACTCTCTATATATATTACCACTCAGTGCAAGCCAGAGTAATCACTGAATGCCAGAAGGCTTGTGCATAAAATTCCCATCTAGTGCACTGAGTGGCAATAAATATAGAGTTTTGCCTGTTTTAACAACAGTTGTAAGCAAGAATAGGAAATGGTGATCATGTGATGTTTTTTGGCTTAAAACCAATTCTGCCTAACAGGATAGTGATGGCTATGGTTATTAAAGAACCAAAAGTCACCAAAAGGTATAGATACTGAACTGTGTTCAGACCCATATGATTATATAAGTTAAAGAGCTTGGATTGAAAATATTATAGTGTTTTCAATTTAAGATTCATAGTTTTGTAGTTAAGTAGAGATAAAAGGTGGCTGCTGGAGAATTGGCTTTCATATCCAAGACTCCTCACTGATGAAGGTCACAAGTCAGAAACTAATATGGGGATATTGGATGAGTAAGCACTTGATGGGGATTTTATGCACACGTATTTTGGCAATCATTGATGAGTGGCAATACATATAGAGAGTTTTGCCTGTTTTAATAACAGTTATAAGCAAGCATAGGAAATGGTGATCATGTGATATTTATTGGCATTATGGAATATTTGTATTTATTGTTTTTTATGCATTTTTTAGTTGTTCCTTGATAAAGACTATAAAAGAATATATTCAAAACATTGGAATGTTATTTATTTTATAATTGTTTATATAATAAAATTAGATTTATAAAGAAGAAGAGTATGTGTTTTGTAAATAAATATAAATAAAATTTATTAGCTTTGATATAAGACATAGTTTTTCATGGAATTCAAAATCTGCATAATGCAAACAAAATGCAGAAATAATGCTTTCTAAAAAGCATTTACTTGTGTGAATCAGTTCTTGTGAGAGGGATGAAACCACATAATTAAAAAAGTCCCCCCCCCCAAAAAAAAACCCTGCATGCAGAAACCTATCTTCACAATCTGAAAAATAATACTGCATTAATACAGAAGAAATATGACTTGCTATTATTAATAAGACATACAATATGCAATAAGAAAAATACTATTGTTGAATAATTCATTAAGAAATTAAGTTTATGTCATCCCTTTAAAAAAATCTTGTCACCTATAATTCAAAAAATAACTTGTCATAAGCAAAAAATAAAAAATAAATGAAGAATAACACAGATTCTCTATAATTTTCAAATTTCTTTAAAAAATGATAATAAATAAAGGGAGACATTGCAAGCATTTCTTTAAAAAATGATAATAAATAAAGGGAGACATTGCAAGCAACGTGTTCAATGCATAAAAAGAAAGCACAGATTAAAAAAAAAAGACAAATGATAATGAAAAATAGAGATAATTAATTTAGTTAAAAAATAAGATTAGTAAAAGAAACATCTAAGATAGTAAATATAAAATCATTTACAGAAAAGCTAATCAATATTCTGAACATTTTCAATCATTATCATATATACACATGATACCATTTCCACTACCATAATATAAAATAAAAACCTAAAGTCTGATAAGCCTTACATTTTGCCTAAGCTAAATTTCTAATTTTATAAGCTATAGTAAAATTCAAAACAGCTATTCCTACATTAGCATAGATGTACATGACTTGTTTACATTTAATTAACACATAATAAATAATATATATTATTTATCAAATACAAAAAATTGTTTCATATTAAAACATAATACATAATGCAAAGGCATTTATGATTTTACATTATAAAAAAATACATTATGTGAAGGTGGAGTAAAGATAAAAATATACTTTGTCATACATTCATGCACCAAATATGTTAAGAATATGAAGTGGGTTAATGAGATAATGATGGTTAATAAATATGAATGTAGCCACACACACAATGATAAAAATATGAGGCATATAAGTATCTAATATGTTTGAAAATTAAATTAAATACAATGGACGGGATGAATACAATTATTTATCTGGGTAGTCAATTTGTATGCTAACATTATTTATTTATAATAGTCAAAACATTCTTTGACAAACAATTCTATTTTGAGTATACAAAAATTGTTCCTGGTACTGTCATGGGCATTATCTATATAATTCTAAAAAAAATCACATAGAATTCAAACTTTACAAATATAGTCTGTTATCACTCCTAAATATATAGCTTCATATTAAGAAAGAGATTCAAGAAACACATAAATAATATATATGCATAAGATATCGACTAAAATAGATATATAATTACAAATAGATAACTAAACTTAATTAACATATAACAAATTTATTGAATAAATTAACTATAATAATTAAATTAGCCAAATAAAAAGTCATTAAAGATTACATATATGTATAAACACGTTACTGCAGCTGATTTATTAAATATATAATCAAGTCAATTCTAACATCTTTTAATACTTATTACACATAAACGTTGAATTGTTTAAATTAATCCTCTAATTTAAGGCATAATATTATTTTATTAAAACAAAATTATTTAATTCCTTTGGAACATGTGCAATTGCATGATTACTGACGCTATAAAAATATTTAAACTATAATAATGTACAAATATAATCAGCACATGTAAGACGTCAATCAAGATTTATCTTTCTAAAAATGACATAGAATAGACTTGAGTAAGACGATTCTTTAAATTTTAAAAGTCTTTTAATAAAAAAAAAAAAAGGATACATTTTTATTGTAAATAAGTTCAGAAGGCAAATATTGTCTTTGCCAATCTCGCAAAGGCTATACTTAGAAGTTTTGCAACATCCTTTTTAAATCCATCATCTATTATTTTAAATCCATTATTACTATAATGTAAATTTATGCAAAGATTTGGCATTCTTATGAAAGAGAATCTTTTTCTTTCATAAGTAAACAGAATTTTTTTTTTTCCAGAAATGTATTTAATTTTACTGAGGAAGAGTTTAAATAATATATATCACAGAAATATATTGTACTATACATCATTTATAATGATAGTTGCATTTGTCTCTGTGTATGCGCACATACATATGTGTATGAATACCTATTTCGTGATTATATAACTGACTATTTTCTTTTTCTCTATGTAATCATACATATACCTTCTTAATATATGAATAAATTCCAGGATTCACATTAGCTACATTTTTTTTTTATCTACATTATATAGCTATATGTTCAAAGTTCCAGATGAAAGTGACGATGCACAGACTCTTAGCAATAACTGGTGAATCTAACTCTTCATAAAAATGCAATTAGAATGCATTTTTTTTATCGCTAAAAATTTGAAACGGCATGGAGTTATATTAGCAACAGGTCATTACTCAGCCTGAGTATTTTTCACAAAAACAAACTTTTTTTTTTTTTTAATTTATAAAACTCGATAATCAAATTCAAATACACTAGTGTTTTTTTTTTTTTTTTTGAATATTTATAAAACAAATAAAAAGTTAAAGTACTTTCTTTTGATTGGGAATAATAATAATTTTTTAAACTAAAATTTATTCAATAATTACTTTTTTGATGCAAAACAAACACTAGTACTTAACTTTCATTAAATTCCTAAAGAAATATCTTTGTTTTATTTCTTCAAATTATATTGATTTTTATTTTTGGTTAAATAAATAAAATAATTAATTTTTATATTAGAATCATATTAAAGAAACTAATTCCTTAGGAAAAAAACATTTGTTATTTAAAATTCTTATTGAAAATATTTATTTACTGGTAGAAATTCTAACTTTTGAGCCATTTTACTTTTATAACTAACATCTATAAGTAGTTATTTATATGCCATTTCTTTTTTTCCTCAACAGCACAAATCCATCTTTGCATTTACATAGATCAGATTAATTTTCTCTTAAGATTGCGTAAATTAGTATATATTATATATGAGTTTATAAACAAATAATAATAATAATAATAATGCCTATACATCATTTATTTTTTTATAAAATAATCATGAAAAAATTTTTAATATCATTTTTCAACTATTTTCATTAATCATAAAAGATAATTCCTAATTATTAAAACTTATTAAAAAATAGTGAAATAAGCTTTTTGAATTTTAAGTTAATTCATTTTAATTTTTTTTATTTTTAATTAAATTTCAACAAAATTTCTTTTTATTAAATCTGGTGTTTAGTTTTGATAACAAATTTAAAACATGTTTAAAATATTTGTTGTTGTTGAGTTTATATATATTATTGCCACATTAAATACAATATTGTTCACAAATATATATCTAGGATAATATTGTAATAGATATATACAATGATAAAAGTTTACTTTAAATATGTGAAAAGATTACAAAATAAAGTAGAGACTATCAAATAAAGTTAATGAATAATTAATTATATGTATATATAAAGTAATAAATTAAAATACTTTACTTTATTTTTTTACAAGTAATAATTTTGGTATTGTAAAATTTATTAAAAATAAAATCAATATTAGTACATTTATAGGATAAAACAGCATATACATGTAAAATAAACTCTGTAGATTCAATATTGTATTTAATTGAAGTAATAAGAAAAGTAAAAAAAAAAAAAATAAATTAATTATAGTGGTGAAAAAATTCTATATTTATAAAACAGGAAGTCCCATATAATTACGAACATTCAAGTTACAAACATTTTACTATTACGTAACCGCTTTTGGACTTTAGATCTTTACCTATACACATGATAAACAAAAAATATATTTACATACATTTGGAATTGAATTTTTTCTAAAGTATATTTTAGAGAACAATAAAAACCTATATAAAATACAGTACATTTTCCCATCTCTCTGACATTGATTATTTTTATTTTTAGCATCGTCACAGACTGTCTTGATTAGTGCTTATTTTTAAAAGTAGTTTGTGCTTGATATTACAAGTACACTGCATATATTTCTGTTTTGGTGAATTTTTTTCATTCTTATTAATTTAAAACATAAGTGAGAAAAAGAAAAAAACAGCAGTGTTGATACAACTAAAAAGAAATCCAGATCTCATAAACCTCAAAGATTGAGACAAAAATGGATATAATTAGATGTTCTGAAAATAGTGAATCTTTTGCTTCAATTGCAAGTTCAGATAATTTAAACTGATCAACAATATATACAATTGTGAAAACAAAAACAAAATTAAGGAGTATTGTTAAAAATTGTGGAAATATTTTTTCAAAGATTGCTTCAAAAAGAATTGGCAGAGTAATGGATGAAATGGAGAAATCTTTAGCTTTATGGAATGAAGATCAACATCAAAAAGGTATTCCAGTGAGTTTATCAATTATTCAAGCTAAGGCTCTTAGTTTGCATGAAGTTTAAAAGAAAGAATTAAAAGGAGGCTCTGCTGTTGAATTTATAGCAAGCAATGGCTGGTTTAACAAATTTAAAATGAGATATTCTTTACATAATATTAAAGGTACTGGGAAGTTGCCAGGGCAGATAAGAAAGCTGCCAGTGAATTTATTCCCACTTTCTCTAATATCATTAAAGATGTAGCTTATTTTCCATGTCTATTCTTCAATGTAGATGAGAAAGGATTATTTTGGAAAAAGATGTCTGCACATACATATATAGCAAAGGGAGAATCAGTTGCACTTGGGCATAAACCTTCTAAAAACAGATTAACATTGCTTCTTGGAGGTAATTTAGCTGGTCATTTTAAATTTTAGCCAATGCTAATTTATCAGACAGAAAATCCTAGAGCATTGAAAGGAAAAGATAAAAGAATGCTTCTAGTCATTTGGAAATCAAATCCTAAAGCTTGGGCTACTGCACAGCTTTTTCAGGATTGATTCTCATATCATTTTGTGCCTTCTGTTAGGCAATATTGTAGCACTAATAATTTACCATTTAAAACACTATTGCTCTTAGACAATTCTCCTAGACATTTAAAATCCCTACAAAATTTATATCCAGAAGATAATGTTGTGTTTATTCCTCCCAATGCTATAAGTGAAATACAACTTATGGACCAAACCATATAGCTATTTTTAAGCAGTATTATATGAGAAGATTAATGACTCAAGCAATCAAGGCAATTGACAAAAAAGATGGACCTACACTAAGAGATTTTTTGGAAAAGTTATAATATATGGAATGCAATAAATATTATTGGGGATGCATGGACTGAAATAAGAAAACCAACAATGAAAGGTTGTTGGAAAAAAATATATCCACAAATGATGAATGCTTCTATGAACATGGAAGAAACTCCTGAAGATATCACAACTGAAATAGTCAATATAATGAATGGATTAAATTTAGATGTGACTGATGAAGATATTGATGAGTTTATGCAATCTCACTCAGAATCTCTGTCAAATGAAGACTTGGTTATACTACAAGAGATGAATAAAATACAAAATGAAGAAGAACCTGATAATGAACTCACTGTTAAGAGTTTGACAATCAAGAATATAAATGAAGCCTTCATGCATCTTGACAAATTGTGATTCTTGCCAATGCCTTGATACTCATGCTGTGGAGTCAGTAGTTTTGCCACATCTTGTATCACATTATTTTCAAGTCTTATAGCTAGCAAATGAAGTATATGCAAATAACTTATATCTCTGTGGGACAATAAATGTAATGAGATAGCATCACTGCTGTGCATAAAGAATATAAACATCACTGATGTACACAAAAAATATAAAATGAAGAGATAAAACTCATTTTATCAGTGATACAGGCAGTAGTCTACAATTTATAGCTTCAGATAGACAAGAAACTAATTACTAATTGACAAATGCATATCCACCTTCTGGAAATGATTTGTTTTGTATCTTTTATTATAATAAATTTTTTTCTTTTAGACGCCTTTGAGATTTGTCAACTTTTACAGTACAAGATAAAAATAAAGAATTCTTCTGTGAATACTTTTGGAGATTCTGAAGTTATGGATTATCTCAGATAAGAAGTATTATATATGGTTTGAAAGATAATTTTGTGATGAATACAAAGAAATTATAACTGAAGATGTAATTTAAACTTAGTTAATGATGAATACAAATTATGAACAAACAATAAAGTAATAATTATGTCGGATGTTGAAATTTCTCTCCCCCCCCCCTATTTTTAAATGGTAATCACTATTTATCTTAGCCTTATTGTTTTCCTTAGTTTTTATAGTTTTTATCAATGTAAAGTATTTTGCTCTAACATTATTAAAACTGAAGTTATTGTGAAAATTGTGTCTCAGGTCAGGTTTTTTAAAAATTCAATATGGCACCTACAAATTCAACCAGATAAGATGATGTAATATATAGTAAAACAAAATATTAAAATTAACTTCACAATTTTCAATATATCAATATATAAATAAATTAATAGTAGGAGCTAAGTTATGGCATAACAATCATTTTAAGTGATTTGAGTTTTTTTTATTTACATATTAGTATATTGAAAATTGTGGAGTTAATTATAGTATTTTGTATAAAAAGGGGTGAGCATTTGCAAAAAAATAGCTTTATATTATTATGAGATTATGTTGAAAAAAATCTCACTTTTTTACAAAACAAAATTGTTCAGACTTATATATAAATATCTGATCACATTGAACTTAATTTTTAAAATATTCTGAATATATATATATATAATCATTCTCTATTAAATACATCTAACTTTAAATGAAAATATTATATATTGGATAAAGTCCTTTTTTTTTTGCCAATATGATAAATTAAAAATGTTTTATTTTTTTACTTTAACCACGTAATAAAAAAAATCTATATGACAATAAATTCGTAAAAGTTAATATAAAAATAGAGATTTATATGTCTATAACTTTATTAATTTCAATATGAGAAATGAACAGAATTATTAGTAAAAAATTAAATACAAGAAAAATTTGGAATAAATAATAAAAAAGCAACAAAAATAATAGCACTAAATCATTAAAAAGTATTAAAAAAACAATTTAATGATTATCATTTATTTAAAAAATAAGTAAATTAAGGGTTAGAGTTTTAAATTCAAAATACCTCACACTAATGTTTCTTGGTTTTATAATTTATATCACTATAATTGCATATACTATTCATAAAAGCAGAGGGAGTTTATAGTGATTAGATATTTGAAGAACTTTTATATGCCATTCATAACTATTTTGATTTGAGTAACAAAATATAAGTGAAAAAATCTTTAGAATCATAATTCAAGATTTTTATATAGCTGAGAATAATTTTAAAATACTACATAATGAAAAAAAATCATGGACATTTATTTTACACAAACCTTACTCCTCAATTCAAAGTATGACTTTTCAAGTCCTAAAACATTTTTACAATCACTGTAATGCTATTTAGCTCCTAACATGCCTAAAAAAAATTATAATGTGATAAAAAGTAGTTATTCTTTAAAAATTTTATTTTCATCAGCACATTTATATTTGGCAAAGTTCAGCATAATTCAAGATTATTATCTTCTTTCCTTCTTCCTTGTTTACTTAATAAAATAAATGTAGTACAGCAACCAAAAAAAAAAAAAAGTAATAGAAATAAATTATAATAGTAATAGATGAAATCATGATTCAAACGTGAACTCTTGTATCTACATGTGATAAAGCATTATTACCCAAGTCTTCATTTAATTAAAAAAAGAGAGAGAACAGAACATGGTATATATATATATCATTTCACTTTTTTTAAAAAAAAACTATTCATATAAGAAAATATTGCATGAGAATTCTGGTTTATCAACAATAATTTAAAATGACAATTCAAAAACTAATGGTTAGGTAAAAATATGCTACTTATATGAAACTAATTTTGGGAATAAAAAAAAATCTACAAAATATGTGGCAAAATGAAGATAAAAAACGCATTGTAGTAGTATCCTTTTCCTCTTTTATATTTATGTTCTTCATGTCTTTATTTATTTAATACTGTAATTTCCATTACAAATTAAAACATTCTAAAAGGTAATTATCATGAGACGAAATCTAACTGACTGATCTTAGTAAACTTTGTTTTTCAAAAATCTGAAAAAAAAAAGTCAAATGTGAACATCTGTATTTTTTCAGATACATTTCTCCTTTAATAGTTATTGTATTTAAATCTTTAAAATATGTTTTTTTTTTAAAAAAAAACATAATTAAAGACTTTCATAATATTATTTTCAAACTTAGAGAAGAACACATTTTATATTTCCAGCTATCTACATAAAATCCTGAAATATAATAAATTGGTACTGTTCTATTAGCATGTTGAAACCATTTATTGGCATTGTTTCTAGGAAAACACACATACATATAATGTTATTGGGTCCACCACCTTATTTGTGAAATAATAATAATAATAATAATAATAATAATAATAATAATAATAATAATAATAATAATAATAATTATTATTCAAATTCAATTCATTTATTTACCGTACAAAACTACAGCATAAAGCCAATTACAGTATTGCACCATAACAAATATATAAATACATAAATGAGTTTAAATGACAAATTATTAATATAATTATGGGCCATATTTCAATAAAAGATAATTAACACATTTAAAAATCTAAAGTAAAATTAAATATCAGCATATAAACAATTAAAGCACATAACAAAATAAAAAAAAAACAATTTAATATATATATATATAAACAAAATCAAGTTAAACCAATCAAATCTGACATTAAAATTTAATAACATTACAAAATTGATTATAATCTAAATTGAAGTAATTAATATTACTACAAATCTGATTATATAAAGATGGTAGCCTAAACAAAGGAGAAAACCTAAGAACATTGGAATGACAAGTTTTAATGTAACAAACAGAAGCAGACCGAGTATCATGCACATGAGATCTAATTATAACAGTAGAAATTGTATTAGATAAAATAACTATTTTATTAACAAGTTTATAAAGATATTTAATATCTCTATATTGTCTTCTAGAAGAAAGATGAACAACAGTTTTATTTCCCAAAGACACATATTTAGAAAACTTATTATACACTGATTGTAATAAATTACATCCCTGTTTAGAGCTAGGATTCCAAATGACTGAACAATATTCAATGATGGGAAGAACCAATGATAAAAATAATTTAAATTTTGTATCACCACTGAAATGATAATCAAACCTTAGAATAGTACCTATAATTTTTAAAGCCTTACCAATAATCATTTCCAAATGAGGAAGAAAGGATCCATTACTAGAAAATATAACTCCCAAATCTTTTTGGGATTCAACAGAAATAATTTTGTGAGAATTAATAAAATAAGAAAAATGCAAAACTTCAGATTTTTTAGAATACGAGACTAAGGAACATTTACTGAAATTAACAGTCATATTATTTAGATTACACCAAGCACTAAAATTATTTATATCATTTTGAAGAAGAGTGCAATCAAACACAGATGTGATTCTTCTAAAGATTTTACAGTCATCTGCATAGCACAAAAGATAAGAAGATTTTAAGCAATCTTTAAGGTCATTCATATAAATGTTAAAAAGCATAGGTGCTAAAATACTATCCTGAGGAACCCCCAAATTACATTTAAAATTAGATGAAATAGTATTATTAAATTTAATGTATGCAGTACGCTATAAAGAAAGGATTGAAACCAATAAACAAGCTTAGTAGAAAAACCCATTTATATTATTATTATTATTATTATAATAATAATAATAATAATAATAATAATAATAATAATAATAATAATAATAATAATAATAATAATAATAATAATAATAATAATAATAATAATAATAATAATAATAATAATAATAATAATAATAATAATAATAATAATAATAATAATAATAATAATAATAATAATAATAATAATAATAATAATAATAAGAAGAAGAAGAAGAAGAAGAAGAAGAAGAAGAAAAAGAATTGTATAGGACAGGGGTCCCCAACCTTTTTGCACTTAAGAGCACATTCTATAATACCGGCCAGGTGGCGGGCACCACTTATTTTTTCAATGTAAATTTATACTTGGATATTTTAATAATACACATAATGTACAAGAAAAATACTTATTTCAAAAATAAAATATAGTATGACCTACAATTTGATTACAATATAATACAATAATTTATAAGAAATTTTAAAAATTAAATTTATTTGTATCAGATAAATAATTTTTTCTCATATTCGGATAGTTGCAGGCACACATAAAATGGTCTGCAGGTGCCATGATGCTCACAGGCATAGGGTTGGGGACCCCTGGTATAGGTTAATGTAATTCATTTATTTTCTTTAATTAATAAATTACTGTAATTCTTCTTATAATCTCTTTTTGTCACTGAATATAACTATGAGAAATTTTTTACTCTCAGACATTTTATCATATGGGTTAATGTAATTCATTGATTGATTTCCTAAATAAATTACTGTCAAATTCATTCGATTAACAATTTTACAATGATCAACTTAAACCTTTAACAAGTGCCTACAAATTTCATCTTAGTCCTGCAATGTAGATGGTATGCCTTTTCACATTCACAAGAATTAAAACATCAATTAACAAACGTTATTGCAAATATTGCATTCTAGTAGAATTTCCCATGGATGGCAGCAGTTCACGCTGGAAACCCCCCCCGCTCCCCACAAACTTTAAAAAATCTACTATCATTGCTTAAATGATAACTAATAACAACATGGTGGAAGAAATTAGAATACTTTAATTACTGAACTGTATTTGATTCTTTTTTTGGTCATTTTTGAAAAGGAAAATTAATCTTTATTTATTCCAATAGCTATCTTTGAAAGAATACGTGACTAAGGTTTAGTGGATAACATTAATGGCACTCCTATTAATAATGATTAATAATTTGCCAACTCAATTTTTTTTTATATGATTAAGAAATGTATTCTTTTTACAATTTCTTTTTGTCTCTGGATATAACTACAAGAAATTTTACAGTTAGACATTTTAATTAAATCTCATAGGTGTTCTCATGAACCATGACTTTTTTCAGGAGAACAATGAAATTGTAGTTCCCTCTAACCTTTTCTAGTTATTTACACATTACATGTTAAGTTCAGAAGTGGGATAATGGGCTTATAATTATTACTTTTTAATACTATGTTAGGTAAGTTGTATCACAATTACTTTTGAATGCAGATTGCAATAGTTCTGCAAACTTTAAATCCACTCACCCTGAAATGGTATGGTAGTGAAGTTTTAATATTGCTAAAAGATAGTATTGTATGAACTCACACAAACTGAGCAGGACAAAGCAAGCCATTAGTTACAACAGAAAAAAAAAGTTTAGCTATTTGGTTTGCCTGCAGCCTACTAAAAGGCATATTTATGTGTTTGGATGTGGTTTCAACATGCTAATAGAAAAGTACGAATACATTTTATAAAAATTAACAAATTAAAAAAAAGAAAAAATAATAATCAGAAAATAATCAATTCTTTACAACAGCTATATAAATATCAATTTTTTTTTAATATACATAAAAAGCCTTTTTTAGTACTTGATTTGATGCCCTTTTCAAATGTTAATAATCTATTATGTTAATGAACTATTTCAGACATAAAACCATCTAGTGTTCAATAATGAAATTAAAATAAAGAATAACAATATAAATCATTAAAAAAACAATCAAAACATGCATATATAAATCCAGTAATTACAAAACAATTGACTATATCATAACAATACAATAAATAAAATAAATTACATGCATTTTATACAATTATATATATGTCAATTTATATAATTTTCCATTCATTTTTAATTAACCAATTATTAACCAAATTTATATAAGTCTTGTAAATATTCATACAATTATTTAAATTATTTTTAATATAGTATGTTACATATATTTGTCTTCTTTTTGGATTTTTGATGTAATTTAAACATTTAATACTTTTTGTAGCATCTATTCTATGCCATATTTCAAGTAATGAATGTATAATGGAGTTTTATCATCTCTTCTATTAACTGCATTATTATGTTCTTTGGCTCTTACCTCTAATTGTTTGCCAGTATGACCAAAGTAAATAATTTTACAAATTTCACATGTAATTTTATATACAATTCCCTTTTTTGTATTGTATACCATCTCTCACCTTATAATTACCTACTAATAAATCAAGATTTTTACTAATTGTCAAGCCAATATTTATATTCTTCTCAATCATCTTAATGTATTATATATCTTAAAGATGAAAATCTAATCTATACCATTATTTACCTCAGAAATTTTATCATCAACTACAGATGTTTTAAAATTAAAAAAATATATTTTTAATAGTTTTAGGATAATTATCTATAATCTTTATATAATTTAATAAATTGAGCTACACTTTTATCTATATTATATTTATCATTCCTATATTTAAAATTTTTAATAACTGCTAATTTTTGCACTCATGCTTGTTGTGAATCTACTTGAATAATTTTTCTTAATTCTTTAATAAAATGTTTTAATTTAATTTTATTAACTTTATCTATATTAATTTCTACATTTAAATATTTAATTTTATCTTCAAATTCTACTTTTGTAAATTTAATATTATATTATATATGTTATTATTAAATTCATTATAAATATTATTCATTGCTCTTTTATTACCATTAATTAAATTATCATCAACATATCTAGAATAATGTATTATTTCTTGACTAATTACCCTTTTTTAATTACAAAATTTTCTAATTCTTTTATAAATATTGATGAGATTAACCCACTAATTGCACAACCCATAGTCTGTCCCTCATGAATATACCAAAATTCATTATTGTATTTAAAACATAAACTATTGTTTATTAATTTTAATTAAATCCTTTTCAATAATTCTTATTATATTTATATCATCTATATGATTACTTAAATTGTTTATTAATATATCTATACTTTTATGTCTTGGAATATTTGGAAACATTTTTTCAATATCCATTGTAAAAATACTTTGATTCACATTTAATTTTATCTTATTTAATTTATTAATAATACCACCTGCATTCTTTATAGAATACATGTTATCCATTTATTTATATACTTACAAATCTTCTGTAAAATAAAATCACTGAAGTTAAACAACAGCCTCAATAGATTATTATTTTTGTGAGTTTTAACCTTTGTAAAAATATATGGATTTTCATAAGAGTAAGAATATAATAATTTATATTCATTTATATCTATAATTTTATAATCTTTCATTTTATTAAGTAGTTTTTAAATATTTGTTTTTTATCTTTATAAATGGATCTTTTAATAATTTATCACATCATTCTGTATTTATTTTATTTTCTATCCTGTCAATATAATCCTTATGATACATGTCAACAAATCTATTACTTTTATCCTCTTTACACATAGTAATCCTTTCACAATCACATATCTTTCTAATATTAGTAACAAGATTCCTATACTTATAGTCCTTATAAGTAATTGTCTTTTCATGTAAGTCTTTATTTAATAAACTATTCATTTTCTTTTTATCATCAACTGATATATTCAATAATTCAATATCAGTAACAAGTTTCTTATTAATATCTTTATCTATTATAGGTATAAAAATGATCTTTATTTAATAACACATTTTGTTCTTTAGAAAATTTAATTAATATTAGATTTATAAAATTATTCTGCTGTTCCACATTATAACCTATGAACATGTAAAATCCTTGATCTTTAAAATTACAATTCAAATTGTTTGTCCAATATTTATTTAACATTCCATTTTGTATTATATTTATCTTTAATAGATAAAGATATTAATAAGGAGGTTTTGATACTGATATTAAGTTACAAATATATAAGTTGATGATAAAAAGAAAATGAATTGTTTATTAAATAAAGACTTTTATGAAAAGACAATTACCTATAAGGACTATAAATATAGGAGGCTTGTTACTAATATTAGGAAGATCTGTGAATATGAAAGAATTACTATTTGTAAAGAGGATAAAGGTAATAGATTTGTTGTCATGTACGATAAGGATTATATTGACAGGATAGAAGATGAAATAAATAGAGAAGGATATGGTAAATTATTAAAAGATCCAATTATACAGATAAAAAAACATATTTAAAACTACTTAATAAAATAAAAAATTATAAAATTATAGATATAAATAAATATAAATTATGGTGTCCTTCTTCTTATGAAAATCCATATATTTGTACAAAGGTTAAAACTCACAAAAATAATAATCCATTGAGGTTGTTATTTAACTTGTTATTTTATTTTAAAGAAGTTTTGTAAGTATACATTTTGGATAGCAGATATTTTAGGATATGGTGAATATTCTATACAGAATGCAGATGGTATTATTAATAAATTAAATAGTATAAAATTAAACAGAAATCAAAGTATTTTTTCAATGGATATTGAAATGTATCTAAGTATTCCAAAACTTAAAAGTATAGATAGATATATTAATAAAAAATTTAAGTAAACATATAGATGATATAATAAATATTATTGAAGAGGTTTAAAATTAATACATAATAGTTTATATTTTAAATACAATAATGAATTTTGATATATTCTTGAGGGATGGGTTATGTGTTATACAATTAGTGGTTCAATCTCATCAATATTTATAAATGAATTTGAAAATGTAATTAAAAAAAGGATAATTAGTCAAAAAATAATACATTATTCTAGATATGTTGACGATATCTTAATTATTGGTAATAAAAGAGTAATGAATAATATTTATAATGAATCTAATAACATATATAATTTTAAATTTACAAAAGTACAATTTGAAGATAAATTAAATATTTAGATGTAGAAATTAATATAGATAAAGATAATAAAATTAAGTTAAAACATTTTATTAAAGAACATAAATTAAGAAAAATTATTCATGTAGATTCATAACAAACATGGGTGCAAAAATTAGCAGTTATTAAAAATTTTAAATATAGATAAAAGTGTAGCTCAGTTACAAAAGAATCAATTTATTATATTATATAAAGAGTATGGATATAATCCTAAAACTATAAAAATATACTTTTTAATTTTAAAACATCTGTAGTAGGTGATAAAATTTATGAGGTAAATAATGATATTGATAATGGTAATAATAAAACAAATAAGAAATGGATTAGACTTTCATATTATCCTAAGATATATAATACATTAAGATATAACAAAAATTATATTGAAAAGAATATAAATATTGACTGATCAAATAATAAAAATCTTGATTTATTAATAGGTGATTATAGGCTGAGAGATGATGTATGATATAAAAAAGGAATTGTATGTAAAATTACATGTGAAACTTGTAAAATTATTTACTTTGGTCATACTGACAAAAAAATAGAGGTAAGAGCCAAAGAACATAATAATGCAATTAATAGACAAGATGATAAATCTGTATTATACATTCATTACTTGAAATATGGAAGTAGATGCTACAAAAAGTATTAAGTGTTTAAATTACATCAAAGATCCAAAAAGAAGACAAATATATAAAACATGCTATATTAAAAATAATATAAATTTTTGTATGAATATTTACAAGACTTCTATAAATTTAATTAATAATTGGTTAATTAAAAGTAAATGGAAAATTATATAAATTGACATATATATAATTGTAAAAAAAATGCCTGTAATTTATTTTATTTACTGTATTGTTATGATATAGTCAATTATTTTGTAATTGCTGGATTTATGTATGTGGGTTTTGATTTATTTTAATTATTTATATTATTATTCTTTGTTTTATTTTCATTATTATGTCTGAAATAGTTTGTCAACATAATAGATTATTAACATGTGAAAAGGGCATCAAATCAGGTGCAGAAAAAGGCTTTTTATGTATATTGAAAAAAATTGATATTTATATAGCTGTTGTAAAGAAAATATTATTTTCTGATTATTATTTTATGGAAGAACAACATAAAGATATTTATTCTTTTCCAATTTTGATGATATTAGTAAAAAGAGAAAAATAAATACATACTTCCACAATTGAATTATAATGTATATAAAATAAAATATCATGCAAATCAATGCATAAGCACACATGAACCAATATCCTTCTATAAAGACAATTTCACTGAAATATTTTAGGAATACTATGGGAGTATATACATTTTATAAGTGATTACATTTATTCATAGTCTGAAGGAGTGTAATTTACTTCACTTAATTACGTATATATTTTATGTTTACAATTATTAACTTCTACAAAATAAGATTACAAAAAGTGAGTTTGTTTTTCCATTTTTACTTATGTAATTAATTGTTTAATAATTATTAATACCATGTTTTCTTCTGATTGGCATATTGAATTCATTCTGAATATCCATCAATGTTGGCAAAAGTATGCTTTAAACATCAAAATTTTAAAGAACAGTTTGTTCTAATTTTTGATTCTTTGTTAATAAAATAAATGAATATAAATAGTTTATTATATTTAACTACATAATGAAATGGAGATATCCACTTCAAGTTTATTTAGATGATTGGCTGTAGGGAAAGTAATTTAAGGTTTAAACATTGAGTTGTTTATTAGTGAAATAGTATAACCTATTAAATATCACATAATAGGTTACACTTTAATTTAGCATAGACATAAGCACACACAGGAAATTTCATGTGTGTTGAATAAAAATACTCTTATTTTAAGTTTAAATAAAAATTATTTAAGTTAAACAAAATGTTTTTAGTTTAATTTATAGACTGAAAAAAAAAAAAACATTTTCTTTTATAAGTTTAATTTTTTATTGGGATAAAAGATTTACTTAAAGTTTTTAATTAAAAAGGTCTAAGTAAAAAACAAAAACAACTACAGGATATTAAATAAAGATTTTTACATAAAATCAATTAAAATCAGAGGTAAAGATTTGTATGGTATTTTTTTTATTTTTATCAAAATTGATAATTTGGAAAATGATGTTATGTTGAATTTGTAACTAAGCTTTGTTAAATTTTTTATTTCATTGTCTTGTTTTTCCCTTTTTCTTTCATCTGGTTCCACAACCATTGTGGTGATCATCAATAAAAGACTTATCATCCAACTAATGTGAAACTAACAAAAAACTTTCCCAGACATGAACAAATTATCCACACATTACTAGTTTATATTTAGGAACTTCTTCCTAGGTGTATAGAATTGGCTGACTGGAATGCTTCGGTCATTGAAGTAGCTATATGTAGTCAACTATGTTCCAGACCATATCTAACCCACAACTATTAATGACGTACCTATCAAATATGTGGAAAACTAATTATGACCCAGAAAACAGTTCAAAACATATACGAATCTGTTCATGATTGAATATTTTTAAAAAATCAATTAAGGAAAACAGAGGATTCTGTAACACTAATTTCAACTGGGAATTTCTATACAGAGTTCTTAAATAAAATCAAAACGAAAAAAAAAACATACATAAATAATTATTTAATTATTGCTGATGAACTTTGCAGGCTGCTATGTAAAGACTTGATCCAGGTAAATTATATAAAAGCCATTTTAATTTATAGATATTTCATAAACTTGATTTATTAGTATTATTTCACCAACAATTTTTTTAATGAATATTTTTTGTTAATTTATTTTTTAAAGTAATAAATACAGCTGTCAATCATAGTTAAAGATTTTTATTTTAATATATATATATATAAGTAGACTTTATTAGTAACAAAATATTTACAAGACTTAGTATATTTACATTAAGAGCTTTTTACATTTTTTTTTTTTACATTGCTTAGTTAAAGATTTGAATCATATTATTATAATGCTCGTTTAAGATTTAAGTGTTAAAAAAAAAAAAACAATTTGTGAGGACTAAATTTTCCTAAATTGTTTATTAAAGAAAATGAATTTATATATTTAATCAGAATAAGTAGTTTGGCTCTTACAAATTCTCCTAGTAATTATTTAAGTTATTAGAAAATAATATTATTTACGTAAATCTTATAAATATAAATCAGAATAAGTATATCAATGTAAATTATTATGTAAAAATTAATATCTCTGAATACTATCAGATTTAAAAATATTTTATTGGGAAAAGTATTTAAATGTTTTATTTAAAAAAGAAAAAAAGGGAAATAAAGTTAAGGGATTTAGTGGCATCATGTTAAAGCTGATGTTGGAATGTGACTTTATTTTCTTGATTTATTAATGTAGGCTTGACTTGTTAATCAAAAGCTTTTAACAGATTGGAGTCTTTTTTATGATATATATGTCACATATACGTTTATATAATGAAGAAGATAACAATGTAGCTGTATATATTTAGTAAGGTATTTTCTAAAAATGTTTCCTTATTTTATAGTTATATTTCAATGCATGCCTACTATGGACATAATTGACACGCTTGTCCTTATATTTTCAAGTATACTTAAGTAAAATTAATTATTTGCGTGATTATTTTTTTTCTTGTAGATATTCCCAGTATTTATGAGATATGCGGTTATATGATCAATTTAAACGATCATGATCATTTGGCAAGTTACTGAATGCATATTATTAAGAACACTTAAACATACAATATCATACATGTGACTATGATAGGAGATTTGATTGAAATCTGTGTCATTGTGATCTGTTATGTAAAATTCAAAAGCAATATATATGCGCGCACATACTGAAGTTAACTTTAACATGCCACGCAATTGATTAGTCAATGAAATAACCGAAGATCACCGATTCACTGTTGAAACGTTTATAATGATATTCAGAAAAATAATAGTAGTACTACATATGTCTAGATATACCTTACAGTTTCGATTTAGTACCCACTGATGTTGAATAATGGTTAAATTATACTGATTAGTTATAGAATACAATTTCTAATTCATTTTGTTTATTTAGTACATCTCTTTTATTCACCACGATTATCCCTACTTTCAACCATTATTAATCCATTGCATGATGAAGATCTCTCCAAGTTCAATCCATTTCCTCCAATTTCTAGCCTCTCTTCCATGTAACCCCAACACACTTCCTTATTCCATCCATCCTTCTCACATGTGGTTTCTTTCTAAGTCTTTTACAATCTTTTGGAATTCTGGTTAAATTTCACCTGTCCATCTATTATTATCTCTCCTAGAAATATGCTCATGCCAACTCCACTTCAGTCTCTTCTGTTTCAATAATGTCAATGACAACTGTTTATTCACTCATCCATGTATTTCATCTTTGATCTCTTCTTATTTCTAACAGGCATCTCTCCATAGTTGGTTGAGTGGTCTGAAGTCTCTGTATTGCTCTTCTGTTAAGTATCCAAGTCTCAGATCCATAAGTAAAAACTGGTAAAAACATTTATTAAAAACCTTTCTTTTCAAACACATGGCCATAATTTCCTTTTAATATTGTTATTTCTACCAAAAGCACTCCAACCAAGTTTAATTCTATTACTTTTACATCTGTAGTAATAATCTGACCAAGGTATTTGAAGTTGTTAACTTATCTAACTCATTATTATCAATTTTTATTTTCTTTTGAGGAAATACATAGAACATTACCTTTAGACTTTTTAACTTTTACCATTAGTCTTACTTTCATCTGATAACTCTTGAAACATTTCCTGAAGCTTTAAAACATTATTTGCAAAATAATTACATCATCTGCAAAATCTAAATAATTTAAATACTTCCAATTTACTTTTACTCCCTTAATTGTAAAAAGTTTTGAAATAAAAAGTCACCACATCATACACCCTTCTCATTGTTAATCTTTCTAGTAATCTAGTTGTTGTGGTTGCATTTTTATATATCCTGGATCTATACTTCGATGGTCATTGCATTTTAATTACTGAAGAAGTGTTTATAGAATTAAATACCTTTTTATAATCTATAAATCCAAAGCATAATGACAAATCATATTAATTGATCCTTTCTATAAGTTCTCTCATTAATTAGATAACATCCACTGTACTAAAAACACTTTTAAATCCAACATGTTCTTTTGGTTTGTTAAAATCCAAACTTAACTATAGATAAGTTGTAATTATCTTCGTGAAATTCTTATATAGAACTGATAAAAGATTGATACCTCTGTAATTTCTAATATCTTCATTATGATCTTTTTATAATATTAATATTGCATTCTTCCAATCACCTGGTAAATCTTTATCATTTAGATATTTGGTATATAACTTTGCCAAAAATGTCTATTTCTTTATCTGCTTCTTTTAAAATATCAATTATAATTCTATCATTACTTGGAATTTATCTATTCATTTAAAACATTGGGCAATTGAAAGGATATAGTACACATAGAAAATACTTTTACTTGTTGTTTATTGCTATAAAAAATTCATAATAGAACACATTTCATGAATAGTTCCATCTTTTTTTCTTTTGGTAGAAATAAATTTCCTACCAATGCCAAGATGTTAATTTAAACTCTTAAGACCTTTATTCTCTTCTGTAGTGTATCATACTAATTCACAATTATACTTTCTTATATTATTATCAATTCTTTTTCACACCATTTTATAAAATTCTAGATATTCAATCCTTCTTAATGCATCATTTTTACATATTTTCAAATTCCTTCATCATAAATTATCTTGTCTCAATAGAAAATTTATTGGTCAATTGGGGCTTTTTTGTACCAACTATCTTTGTTGCAGTTTTTGAAAGTGTATCAGTTACCTTTCTATTGATTTCATTAAAATCTAGATCATCTTCAAAATCTGCCAATATTTTAAAATGATTTTCAAATTCTAATTTAAATTCATTGGAATGTTTCTGAAGATTAAAAATATCAACTGTGAATATTATTTTTTTAAATATTTTTTATCTCTCTAGTTTTGCATTAACATGTATCATATATCTCACTAATCAATGATCATTTTCTGTGTTGAATTTATTAAAAACATTACAATCTTAAAATACTTATTTTCTAGAACCAAAATATAATCCAATGCTGCTACATTTGAATGCTTTCATATCCATTTCTGTTTAGCATTTTACTAAAAAAAATAAAGTCTTTTTTCCTGAAAATTCCACATCCTCTTTCATTCCTATTACCATAATCAAATTTCCTATAATACTTTCACTTTTTAATTGTTTACCAATTCTAGCATTAAAGTTTTCCATGGTAATCACAAAATGGTGTTTGATCTGATGAAAAACCTTTTGTATATCCATATAAAGACCATCCACTTCTTTATTACAATGAGAAGTTGTTGGTGCAAGCACTTGCATTATTTATATTTGATATCTACCATTAAGGGGAATAATTAATCTTTCCATTCTGTCTAATACATCATCGATCTCCACTGTTGTTCTTCCACATTTTATTTATAATGAAACCTACTCCATTTGAACATTCAATGTTTGTCTCTTTGTAGTACAATACATGTTCATTTTTCAAATCTATTGTCTCATCACCTATTCAATATTAGAAAACTGTTCTTACAAGTCTTGCAATCTTTCTTTCCTTGAAAGTGATCCGCATTTGTAAATACCTACATGAAAAGTCATAAAATGGCTATTGGCTAATTGGATATTCTAAAAAAAATATCCTTTACATAGTGGCCATAATTAACTTACTAGTAGTGGTTGAAAACTTTATAGAAGTCTGGACATCATCACCACTAACATGATTTTCCTATATAAAGATAAGTGATTAAACATCTAATGAAAGTTATTTTAATGTATGACATTCTATATGATAAATTTAATGGCATCCTCAGTTGATAAATGTTGCCCATATAAACAAACCTTGGGAGACCATTATATATTAAGTTCACTCTGATTTCTCACCATTGCTGGCAAGAGCATGGTTAGAAACATTAAAACCTTAAAGAACAATTTATCTATTCTAATTATTGATTCTTTGCTAATAGAATGAGTGATAAAAACAGTCTACTATACTCAATTATATATGAATATATATATTGTGGCATGCATATATCTTCATTTGCCATTTTCTATAGTTTATAAATAGCTAAATAAAGAAAACACCGCAAGGTCATATGTGTAATAAAAATAGGTTTATTTTTTGTTTTAAATAGATGTAGAATAAATGAGTCATTTATTTATTAAATTAAAAAAATATTTTGTTAAATTATATCAGATGCTAACAATGATTTATTAAAACTGGTGGAAAGAAATCAAATGTTCAAAACTAATGTTTAAAAATATAGACGTTATTTTGTTAATATAAAAATGGAAAACAATTTCAGAAAAAAGAACACACACTTTCTTTCCTTTAAAATTTTTTTGTGTTTTAATCTTACCTTAATCTATAAATAACTTCTGGACTTGCAGTAAAGAAAACGTATAGTGAGTAAAACATTTTGAAGAGGAAAGGAACAGAAGTTCCTTTCATTTGATGTCTATGATTTTAAAAAAAGATTAACAACAAAATGCTATGCTAACCATCATGATCTAAGACTGAAAAATCTACTTCGATTGTAATATTGACAAAGAAAAACAACTGGATAACTTTCAGGGATTTGAACATCTATGGAGTCATACATATGTATGTGCTAGCACCAAGATATACAAGAAAATGCTGTAAGATAGAAAAATTAAATGGAAGTTTTATATATAGGCTATGCTTAGAGAAAAATCTTACATTTTAACAACAGTTGAAATTATAATGGTAATATTTATAAAAGTTTAGAAAAAACCTTCTTCTAAACTGATAATATTAATTACCATTCAACTTAGCTTTATCATCTGATAATTTGTATAATAAAAATCAAGTAAAGTAAAAGATCAATTAAAACATAAATAGTATTTGCATAACTTAATTTGAATTATAAATAACTTTATAAAAATATTATTTGATTATTGTATATTTTTTGATAATAATATAAAAAATTCTTTGATGTATTTTCTTTTCTTATTTGTATAAAATCAAATCTATAGTTAACCCTCACTTGATTATATGTACTCATAATTTTAATTATCAATTATATATCATAAATTCTATCATAACAAGAGTGAACTATAAATGAACATTATATGGTGTTAATTACTGTTATAATTTGTTTCTTTATTTTAGTCACCATAAATAAATTAATGCTTACATTAATAAATTTATATTGCTATTATTAAGCTAGGTGTTTGACTTATTATTGCATGAATCATTATAAAATTATTGTATCTCATTCTATATTATATTCCATGCTATATCTCACTATCAAGTAAAGCATTATCTAATAAAATTTTATCTTCTTTGCCAAGCAAGATTAATCACATGGACCCATTAGCACTCTTTATAAATTTATGAATCCATTATACATGTAGATATAAACAATTACAAAGCCATTTGTGATCAATTCAATTTATTTATTAGTTACATTTTTAAATTGCCTAAGTATGGCATTTATTTAGTATATTTACATTGCCCAAATATTTAGTGTATAAGTGGAAAAAACACTTTATTTATAATTTATATTTATTATATATTGTTGCCCAAATATGTGATACATTTTCAGGCTAACTAGTCCTGCCAAATTCAATATTTTTATTACACTTGTGGTCACCCAATTTGAGGGCATTTAATTCCATTTATGATATTAGCTGTCCAGTGGAATGAGTAGTCTATTATTTTATGTTACCCACTATAAATTATGGCTTGTCCAAAAGCATATATTTTATTTATGAGAAAGTACCCAAATCTGTATGTACTCAAATAATTATTTTACCTTTCATTTTATTCACTTTATTATTAGAATATTTCACTTATCTTGTTACTAAAATATAAATTACCTTTACATTTGGCTTCCCAATGTAAGGCCTGAGCATTTATCCACAAGTTATATGAAAGATTTAGAGACAAAATTAAAACATTTAATTAATGATCATAATTAATTTCAGCTATTTTTGTATATATTGATGTTGGATTAAAATGTCTAATGACTCTACAGATAATAATTTTAAATTTGTAGTTGTGTTTTATTAAGGATTTGAATTCAGAATGAGTTATCAAATTTTTTCTGAAAATTAAGTATAACAGTACATGAATTGAGAAATGATGAAAATATACAGTGCTTTATAAATAAAATGTTATTAATATTCCAAAAACAGACATGTGAAGGCAAAATACCAGATGATGATGCCTGGACTTGACATATAATAATAAAAATAAGAATTTATGTTTGTGACTTTAAAAGCACAAGATGTGTGCTCTATGTTAGTAAAATCATAAAGAAATGTGGGATCATTATTAATAAATATTATTTTCTCCTCATGAAGTAATTGTAAGATAAATTATAAAAAGGATTTGAAACTAGCTTATTTAGTGAAAGCATTGTGTCTTAGTTATTTTGGAAAATAGATAGAAAACATTAGTGCTCACTCTTTGAATCTCTTGAAAATAGTATACTGCAAAATCTTCTGAGCATGATCATGAAACCCATGCCATTTTGCATACAATATAAGTTAAAAATTTTAAAATATATAATAAAAACATGTTAGTGTGGTATAATATGTGGTAGGTAAATCAATCACTATTGAAAATGATGCTATTGTGTTCTGTTGCAGGAGTTAAGATTTGTATTAGTAAAGGTTAATTAAGTTATAGGATTCAGCATATAAAACATAGTAGAAGAAACAAGTTATTTATTTTTATTTGACCTGGAATATTGAATTGGTAAGGAAAGTCATGTTCTTCCCTTTCTAAGATAATAATTATAAATAAAAATAAATGATGAAAAATGAGAGTTAGATACATTAAGACAGAAAAGAGAAGTTAGCAAAGTTTCTATCCTATCAAAAACTGGTCAAAATGAACCTATAATGGTAATGTTAAAAATTTTAATCAGTCAAATAATGCAAATTAAACAAGGATTGAAACAAGAAATGAAACACAACCAAGAAAAGTGTGAACAAAACTAAGAAAATTTGTCAAGAGATTTTATGAATAAGCTTAATGAAAATTATCAAGAGATTTTATAAAATTGATAAAAATCAAGAAGAATGTGAATAAAGTAAAAAAAAAATATCAAGAGATTTATTGAATGAGATTAATGAAAACCAAGAAAGATGTGACAAAGCCAAGAAATGTTAGTAATGAAGGGTCAATATGAGTTAGAAAATAGGTTGAAGCAAAAAATCAAGCACATGCACAATGAATTAGTCTGTGAAATAAAAATAGAACAGGAGCAAATATATAAATTAAAAATTGAGTTTAATGAACTAGAGAGTAAAATGAAAAAAACACAAAGTCAAATGCAAATAAAATCAGTAAGCTAGAAGTTAGTATGGAAAGGGAACAAAGTTGGACCCAAGACTTAGAAACTAAATAAGCAAGTTACAAGATTAACAAGAACAGGAAGGTTCTAAACATGATCATTCATATTACGATGGTAATTTAAATGTAGTTTGGTTAAAAATAAATGACCAGGATTCTTTGAAAGGTAATTCTATCACAAGCTTGAATAGTGATGATACATATAAAAAATTTTTTTCAGAAATAAAACCTTTGAATTCTAAATGGTTTTATTATCATGGGGTATGTAACTGTGAATATAGATACCTTGGCTGTGAATATAAGACTTTCTCCATCACAAAGATCAACAATATTGTAAGGCTATGACAATATGCATGAATCATTGTGGATATAATGGTAAATATTTAATTTATCATAATGACTGTATTCATGATTTTATTTGGTACAGAGATCCCATATTCATTAAGAGTGAATCCTTTATCGAATTAATAAAATATATATACATAAAAACAATGGATATAATATATATGCATATAGATGCTTTTGATGACATTAGAAATTAAATATTAACATTAAAATATTTACATTTAATTTTCAAAATGCGTTTACAAATAATAAGGCCAATGAGATCATTAATTTACCCTCTTATCAATTAGATGTCATACCACTTATATGATGTTATGCATTTGTTTTACAAGTATCCAGTTAGGACAAAATGTAAGGGTGCCAATGAATATAATTATTGTAGGATATTTATCTTATTAATTTTAATAAGTTTAGATTTTTTTAAAAAAAAATATAAGACACATATTTGTACATAAGAATTAATTTCATTATTGTGGTAGTATAGTTTTGCTTAACCATGATTTATTGATGGAATGTTTATTTTGTAGTGATGATCTTATGTTATCACTGTTTAAAACTTTCTTTACTTTATTAAGAAGAGAAATATGTGGCACGCACACATATTCATTTGTCATTTTCTATAGTTTATAAATAGCTAAATAAAGAAAACAATGCAAGGTCATATGTGTAATAAAAATATGCTTATTTTCAATAGATGTAGAACAAATGAGTCATTTACTTATTAAAATTAAAAAGATATATTGTTAAATTATATCCGATGACAACGATGCCTTATTAAAATTGGAAGAAAGAAATAACATGTTCAAAATTAATGTTTAAAAATACAGACAGTTATTTGTGTTAATATAGACAGAAAATGATTTCAGAAGGAAGAACACATTCTTTCTTTTAAAAAAGTTTTGTGTTTTAATCTTACCTTACTCTATAAATAAATTCTAGATTTGAATAAAGAAAAGGTACTGTGAATAGAAAACTTTGGAGGAAAGAGGAATAGAAGTTTCTTCCATTTGAGGTCTATAATTTAAACTGAATAATTAACAACAAAATGGTATGCTGACTGACATAAATCTAAGACTGCAAAATCTACTTGTATTGTAATATTGACAAAGCAAAACAACTGTATAACATTCAGGGATTAGAACATCTATGGAGCCTTACATATGTGTGTACTAGCACAAAGATACTCAAGAAAATGCTGCAAAATAGGAAAGTTAAATTGAAGTTTTATATATAGACTAATAGTAACCGATGCTTAAAGAAAATTCTTACTTATTAACAACAATTAAAATTATAATGGTAATATTTATAAATGTTTATAAAAATCTTCTAAACTAATAATATTAATTACCATACAATTTAGATTTGTCATCTGATAACTTAGATAATAAAAATCAAGTAAAGTAAAAAATTAACTAAAACATAAATAGTATTTGCATAACTTAGTTTGAATTATAAATAACTTTATAAAAATATTACTTGATTATTATATTTTTTGATAATAATATTAAAATTCCTCTATCTATTTTATTTTCTTATTTGTGTAAAAAATAATATACAGTTAACCCTTTCTTGACTATATGCACTTATAATTTTAATTATCAATTATATATCTTATCTAGTGAGGGTGATCTATAGATGGATTAGAAATGTTCATTATATGATGTTATTTGCTGTTAAAATTGTTTATTTTAGTCACTACAAATAAATTAATGTTTAAATTAATAAATTTATATTATTGTTATTAATGTGAGTGTTTGATTTTCTATTGCATGAATCATTATAAAACTATTGTATCTCATTCGATAATACATTCCATGTTATATCTCACAATCAAGTAAAACATCTAATAAAATTGTCTTCTTTGCCAAGCAAGAGTATTTATATGGACCCACTGGTGCTCTTTATAAATTTATAAATCCATTATACATTTAGATATAAACTGTTACAAAGCCATTTGCAAACAACTTAATTTATTTATTAGTTATATTTTTAAATTGCTTAAGTACAACATTTATTCAATATATTTAGATTGCTAAACATTTAGTGTATAAGTAGAGAAAACTTTGTTTATAATTATATTTATTATATATATTTGCCCAAATATATGATGCATTTGCAGGACAATTGATCTTGTTCAGTTACAATATTTTCTTTACATTTGTGGTTATGTAATCTGAGGGCATTTACTGATAATCAATTCCATCATGATATTAGTTGTCTGGCATGATGAGTTGTCTATTTTATTTATGAGATCGTACCCAAATCTGCAAATACTCAAAACAGTTATTTTACCTTTCATTTCATTCTATTATTAGAATATTTCCTTTACATTGTTACTAGAATATAAATTTCCATTACAATATGTAAAACAACAAGTCCCATTAAAAAATGTATATGTAAATTTTAAATTTTAATAATAAAAGACAATAATAATAGATAACAGTATATATATACATAAAATAGAAATTCATATAACATTACAATACTAGCCAAAAATTAAAATTTTACTAAAATTCTTCCATAACCATGATTTCATCTATTAACAGACAGACTTTTCTAATTAAAATTCACCTAAATATGCAACACATACATACAAAACATCATTCACTTACAAAACCAAATTCCTTAAATATCAATAAATATCTTCATAAGATTGATGGCATCAGATTCAAAAAATTTCATCAACGAAAGTTTTTTTTAGTCTTTTTTCAATTCACTTTTTTCATAAAAGATAACCTCTGCACTGTCAAATAATATTTTATGATATTCAGTTCATGAATATACAAAGCTGAGTTATGATGTCTACTTTTAACTCTATTTTTATGAGCTTTAACCACTTCATTAAGACTTAATTTATTCTGACCTACATATATGTTATATAAATTGCAAGGAATGTTATTAACTATCCCAGGAATACATTTGAAATCGACAGTTTTGAACTATTAGTAATGAATTTAAATTTATGCCTTTCATCCAAACCATAAACACCAACCAATAAAAAAAACTTATAAATCAATTTACTAATTGATGACTTACATGAAAAAGAAATAAACTCTTTATTCTCTCTAGCAATTAAATCTTTACTATTAAAAAAATTATAGATATTTTTAATAAACATAATACTCCTAATAAATTCATGATTATATTGCAACCAAATATAATCAGAAACAAATTGATTCCTCTAAATATAAATATTATTTTCAAAATTATTAAGCCTTCTATTCCTATAATAAAAATTCTATAAAGTTTCTTATGAATAAAAAGGTTGATGACTGTCTGGCTTTATCGTATTTCTTTAATTTTTTGCTTTACTAAAGTGACTATAAAATAAAGATATTACTAACACTTAAATCTTGAAATTTTAACCTAACAAATTTCAATGTACCTCTTCTAATAGTAAATTTAATATTAGAATCAAAAGCATTCAATCTATAAAAAAAATCTTCAATTTATCTTCCTGCATAATAATAAATCATCAACATACCTAACAAATAATTTTAAAGAAATGGAAAATTATTAACATCTCTAAAACTCAATATAAATAAAGAGCATTAAAAGAAAAATAAACATAATCAACAATCCACCCTTCTTTAATTTTATAAAATACATCATTACACACAAAATACACAGAATCCTCTAATACGAATAACAAATTATAAATAATCTTAATCTTAGCTACAGAAAAATACCCAAATTTCTTTAAACAATAAAAAACACTTTAATGTTTTTTATCCTATATATGAATTTAACAAAAATACTTTCAATTACATTGTAGTTATTATAAATTGAAGTAATGTGGACAAAAAAAACCCCAGACATCACATAATATTCCAAGAACTATGTATATCTATACTAGCAAATTGTCTATTAATTATATAACCTTTAAATTTGTTTATAAAGATTACCTCTCAATTTTTCTTTTTCTATGATACCTTTCTTAATTTAATGTTCTTGTAAGATCTAAGCTAAATGTAAATTTGGAATTGCACAATTTTTCATGGTCAAAGAAAACTGAGGCAGTATTGGAGTGATTATTGTTAGCATTGTCTCTTGATTCCCCAATGTATGACTTTTCGCATCCACATAATTGATATATAATACTACTCTTTTCCATTTTAAGAATAGTATTTTTAAAATTATTAATCAATTGGTTTGCATTTGGAGAAACATACAATGAAATCTTGTATTTATTATTAAATACTTTATTAATAGATTTGGATTGAATATTACTTTAAAATGGTGTAAATAACCATTTTTTATTATTTTTACTTATAATAATTTTTTAAGGTTTTTCATTAAACTTACTCAATGTGTGTAGAATTTGTTTTGTACCACATCATATATTTGTAAATAATTCAGTATTTTGGATTTTATCACTTTTATAACTACATAATTTTTCATTATGATGTAAAGTATGAATAATTAAAGATTTTGGTTATTTATCTTGTCACTTGAATGTAATTAAATTTATTGAATTTGATTCATAAACTGGGCTTTCCCCTATTTGTAGTTATGGCTGCCTATTGATTACAATTTTCAACAAATTAATGATATGGGAATTGAAATGTAGGACAAAAAAATGTTAAAAGAATTATAAAATGAAGATGTTTGAAAGTTCTTTACTGGATTTTTCTATTGTATGATTCATTATAGTTGTCCATTCATTTAATATTTGGAAAACCACTAGTTAAAATTATATAACTTCAATTATTTATGAATCATAAAAACTACTAACTAAAACAGTCATTTATTTGCAATTAATTATATTATTGGTAATTATAATCCAGAATACAAATTGAAATAGGAAAAAAAAATCTTTGGATATTCTGAATAGAATACCAAAATAGTTAGCTAAATAGGATACAACTAAAAATTCTCAACTTAATTTAAGTTGGTCAGATGATTATTCATGATGAGATAAGTGTTAAATAAAAAAAAATGACTAAGTATCTGAAAGACTGAATTGATTTGTAAAATGAAAACAGATACAAGTTCATTTATATCATCTAGTAATCATCTTCATACTTATTTATAAATAAATATTAAAATCTGTACATCACTTATAAGAAATTCAACTAAGAGTGCTCTTGATCAATGTTAACTGCAACCAAGATTGTGTGGATCAACTTTTAATCAAATGAAATGCTACTGATTTATAAACAATTTACATCTAAAAGATTTTGTCACTTATATAAATAAAAAAATATTTCTGTTAAATTACTATATATTATTTGCACTGTAGATAATATTAAATCAGTAATGTTAAATGCAAGAATACTCTTGTTCCAGCAACATGATAAAGAATTTGAAAAAATAAGAATGACTGTCTTATTTGCAAACCTAAACACATTTATATAGGCCAATCTTAAGTGATTCCAAATGAGAGCAAAAATGTATTAAATCATTCACCATATATCCATTTTTTTTAATAATCTTATTAACACTTATGAAATATTAGAATTTACTTTGTGCTAATAAAATTCATTGACTATTACATAGTTTAAAATCTTTTAATATTAGCATGAATTAAATTATAATATTTCTTATGTATTAATAAGATTATCAAAAAAAATGGATGTAAAGTAAATGATTTAATATAATCATACTCTTGTTTCAAAACATTTAACATTGACCTATGCAAGTGCATTTAGAATTAAAAATAAGACAGTCATTCTTATTTTCTCAAAGTCTTTATCTTGTAGCTGGAATGAGAATATCCTCATATTTAACATCACTGATTTAATATTATGTATGGCACAATCTATTATCTTTTAAATACAATTTTAATCTGACACTGCATTAGTAAAATTCATTGATTATATAATTTAACATCTGCTAATATTAGCACAAAGTAAATTATAATATTTCACATGTGTTAATAATATTATCAAAAGAAATGGATATAAAGTAAAAGATTTAATATATTCATGCTCTCATTTCAATACACTTAAGATTGGCCTATATAAGTTCATTTAGGTTTGGAAATAAGATGGCTATTATTATTTTCTCAAAGTCTTTATCTTGTGGTTGATTAAGAGTAACTCTCATATTTAACATTGTTGATTTAATAATATGTATGGTGCTAGTTAGGATGGTTTATTACCTTCTAAATAGAATTATAATCTGACACTGAACCAGTAAAATTCTTGATTATATATATTTTGTTATATACTGTTATTGTCTACCATTACTATAATTTATTATATATATATGTCTGTGTGGGTGGGTATAATGATATTTGTACTATCATTTATTTGTGATGTTAAATCCATTCAAAAACAAAAATGAATCAATCACCAGTGATCAATCAAAAAAAATTTTTTTTATCATTCAGTTTTAAATAATGAACTCTTTCAAATTAAAAAGCTATTCTTATTTCTGAGAAATGTCTATAGAAAAGAAAAAGTTGAAATAACCCAAAATGTTAAAATCAAAAAAAGAGAGACTAAACTGCATCATTTTCATGAACAAATATAAAACTAAAAAAAATCTAAAATGGAACTAGGTATATTACTAAAAGAATTAACTATAGATGAACAATTGAACACCTAAAATAAATACCAAAAAGATATAAATAATATTAGAAAAAACAACAACTTGTGATATGAATAAATGAAATAAATTAGATTATTTGAGTGATGAAGTAGAAAGAAATGATGATTCAAAAAACTAGTTTGAATATGAACAGACTTTTATCCAGCAATGAATTAACAAAGATTGAAATTGATTGTGATATTAATTTAATGTAATTCTTGCAATTAATTTTCTAAAAGAAAAAAACAGTGACATAATTTTTTTATATAAACATATATAATGATTTTAAATTAGGGTAAAATCAAAAATTTGGATTTATATTGTGCGTACATATAAAATTCTGAAAATAGAGTGAAATATATTAAGACCAATTAATATATTATTTAACTTTTTAAGTATGCCAATATTGAATCCATTATTGTATGAAATATAGAGAGAGTAAAACACAATCACACATTTCTTTAGAATGCAGGGTCTTGACAAAATCAGAATGAGGATCCCAGTGATATTCAACAACAAAAATGAGAATATCAATAGTGTTATAAGTTCATTTGCCAAGGATTACTACCCCCACTTTTATGCCTGCTACATTCATGCTTTTTTCCTTATGGTGCACCACGTGTATCTTCATATATTGTGATAATAACCTTAGAAAAGATCCAAATACTTTATTAACAAAATAAAAACAATAATGTCAAAGAAAAAAAAGATGAACAAGGTATATATACAAATACATTGCTTTAATACACATATGCTCAAGCTTTTATGAAGATAAAATGATCTCTAAAAGACTATAAATCATGAAAAATAATACAGAACAATCACAACAATCAATTTCAGTTTTCTCTGTAAATTTATGAGAAACTTGTGAACGACATGATCATTATTCAATGTTGTAATAGTGATATTAGCGATTAGCCAATGCACATGCGTTTTAAAGATAAATTATAAATGAATACTCAAGTAAGAGTATTCATTTATAATTTATCTTTAAAGCGCATGTGCATGGGCTAATCGCTAATATAAAATAATATCTCATTATTCAATGTTATAAATGTCAATTATATGATGTATAAATATTTTTTTATTTTCTGTAATTTCTACTTATGATAAATCATGCTAGAAAGCTATTCAGAAAGAAAAGGTTGTGTAAAATTAAAATATTGAAAGCTAGATCTACTTTAGAATATTACAATTTGTAGTTCCATATTACTAAAGGTTTTGAATAATGTACTTGCACTAAATTTTACATTGCCTATATATTTTCTATCTTCCCATGTGTGTGTACGTATATATAACATACTAGTATCCAACCCCCAATCTTAGTTTTAGCACATTTATTTCTTGAATGAAACCTGAATACTTATAAGTCTTTATAGGAATAATTATTTTGCCAAATAGTCTGATTTGCTCATGATGAGACAATACATTACACACTTTATCAGAAAATATAGAGTAAATGATTGTTTCTTTCTTTTAATATTTCAGCCTATATTTTTTTAGAGAATGATTGAACAAAACATGATTTAAAAAATATAAAAGACTGAAATTCAAATAAAAATAAAAATGGAAGATATTTAATTATAAAAACAACTTCATAAGAATTGAATAAAGTTATCTGGAATGATTTGTAAAACATGGTCTAGAGCAAAACCTTAATTTTCAATATTGCTCATCATCAACTCCTTTCAACTATTAAAATAAATTAATATCATTATCCAACAAACTCAATTCCTCAACTTTTTTTTTTCATTTACGTGACATTCAAGTTTTTTATTTATTTATTTTGATACATATTTTACAATGACTTTACAATTTAAATACGAAAATATCTTCATTTTGCCAATGGCTTATAAGACACTAAAGATGAATTCAAGAAAGCATAAATAATGAAAATTAAATGAAAATATAAACCTCATTCTAAACTCTAGTGCAATTCAGAGTTCATTAATACTAAAGGTAAACAACGATGGAAGAAAACAAAGAATATTTCCAATAAATTCTTTAGATAAATAAAAACAAAATGACAATCACGAAGATTTAAAATCTACTTTGTTCAAAAATGACGTTAAAATTGAAATGGTTAAATAATAATATTGCTAAAGCAAATACTTGATCTTTATTTTCCAAAGAATAAAAAAAAATCAGTATTTTAGTCAACATAAAAAAAATATGTACAACGAATATATATATAATCCTTAACATTAAGATAAAAAACAAAACAAAAACAGATACAATAAATAATAATAATAATAATAATAATAATAATAATAATAATAATAATAATAATAATAATAATAATAATAATAATAATAATAATAATAAATGGGATAAAACTGCAAAGCAAGAAAATCAATATATATATATAACAATGCTATTTCTCCATATAACAGATTTAAAAAATCAAAATGATTATAATATTATATTAAATCGACAAAGCTAAAGATCTTCTGACAAAATATATTACAATAACAAATTAAACAATCATTTTTTTCTTTGAAATATATATATATGTCTTCCAACATGTATAATATGCGATTTTATATATATGTTCATATAGTTAATATATGGAAATAAAAGTTTTTGAAAAGAAGTTAGAAGAAGTTTGTGAAGTTATTTATAATCTTCTAACAAACAGTGCGATATCTTTCCAAAAATTATAAACCAGAAAATCCAAAATAGTGGAAAACGAAAATCATTATTAACCAGTTTAGTATGACAGTGACTCATCATTCATAACAAACAAGTCAAAAAAATATCTTAAATGATCATTGTACAGCAATATAATAAAGTAAAAATAAACATAACAGTATTGTCAGGAAATGCACATAATAGTGAAAATTAAAACAATATCAACTTGTAAATAGAATGATAAAAAATGATTATTATTTACTTAAAAAAAAGGCAAAATGTAAAAAATACTATTATTGGACATTAAAAAAAATCTCAAATTCTATTACATAATTTTCCTAAACTAAAATGTCATAACTTAATTAAGATTTAAATACTCAATTTGAACATTTTTATTAAGCTCATAATTTTTATAATCAATTATATATATATTTCCAGATATCTAGTTAAGCTTCAACCTGTTTCAAATACCTCATGGTAGCACTACTTGTCAGCACTGTGCTGACTGAGACATCCCCAAATACCCTATTACTACTATAAATGGTTGAAATTTATAAAATCTATTATTTTAGTTATTTTGATCAATAAATGGAACCTTTTATGTTGCAAAAAAAAAAAAAAAAACTACACTTGTGTAATAAAAAAATATGAATATAAGTGGAAATAAGGTAACTTATTGCCATACATTAATCTAAGGCATAAAAGAAGTTAAAAATAATTAATTTTTATGTTAAATTTAAATACTTGTATTTAATAGTTATATATGTATATTTAAATTGTTTTCATGTGCAACTTGAGACGGAAAGCATGCAATTACACCATTGCATTTATTGAGATACATATTATTATAATGGCAATAATATAATGATGTTTACCATTTTTAAAATCACCTGTAACATTTTTAAACAGCTATTATTTTCTAATTAAATTTTATTCCTAATATTTATATATTATAATTAAATATTATATTTCAACTAACAATATACCCAGATAATTTTATGTTAAAAAAATCCATATATTTAAGGAAGAGGGGGGGGGGTTAATGAAAAGAAATCATTGGATAACCTTCCATGAAAATTTTACATATAGTTTAATATTTTAGTTATTACTGTGACTACTATTAATTTTTGTTCAAAATAAATGCTACAATTTATTTGTATAGAATCTAGTTGTTTTTGAATTGTAAATATTTTTCTTTCTTTTAGTTTATGTTCTACATCCAGCATCACAGTTACCAAATCATATAATTAATGCTTAACTCAATTTATATAAAAGTTAAAAAAAAGACAAACTTTTATTAGTGAGATATATTAAAATAATCATTCTTCTATGAATGATCATATTTATATAGAGATATCATATTGAAATCTTTTGTAAATATTTGAAAACCAGGCATTCTTCCCAAACCTGGAAATCTTTTGTAAAGGTGTGATATTTATAACATCACATTTGTACTAATATTTACAATAATAAATGCTCTATAATTGTAATTTTAAAAATTAATAAAAATTATTCTGTTGCTAATGAATAGGAATATAAATTTTCTCTTTTTTGTACAGCTACATTGAATGGAAGATACTTTTTACTTATTTGTATTGTTAAGTTGAATTATAACTTATCTTTGAATAATGTAATAAAAAGTAAAGTTAGTTTGCTGCTAATGAATGATATATTTTTTATCTTCTTACAAGCAGCTTTGAGTAATATAATAAAAAGTGAAGTTAGTTTGCTTTTTTATATAATCATATATAATTATGATTTAACTCTAAATGATATGATATATTTAAAAGGTTTTTCATATACATATATTTACAAATATTCTGTATAAAACAGTAGCAAACTCTCCACCCAAGAGTGTCTCCCAATGCAAGCCATTGCAATCATTGGATGCTAGATGTTTGTGTACAAAGTACCCATCTAGTGGGTTTCATCAGGAATAAGACTTGGATATAAAAGCACTGCAACTTGATCATTGGATGAAATACAACCTCCAGTAGGCACTTTTTACCTATTTCATTAACTATAGAGCTATGAGCCCCAAATAATATAAAAATAATGTTTCCAAATCAAGCTAATTGACTTGTGTAGTTATATAGATCTGAACCCAGTTCAGTATCTATACATTTTGGTGTCTTTGGTTTGGCATTAAACCACTAAAACATAATATGACCACCACTTCCTATGCTTATAGAAGTTGTTAGAACAGTAGCAAGCTCTCCATATAATAGTCCACCAGATAATATTTTAAGCACAAACCTTCTAGCATCCATTGTTACTATGGCTTACACTGGGTAGCACTACTATATGGGAATTTTGCTTATCTTGCATTGAAATCATTATTATGTTTTCATTTTGAGCTCATAGCTTTATAGTTAATTAAATAGGTAAAAAGCAGCTGTTGGAAGGTTGTGTTAAATCTGAAGATCTAGTTGCAATGCTCTCAGATCCAAGACCTGCTCATTTCTGAAAGCCACAAGTTAGAAACTAGTCTAGGAATATTGGTCGAGTAAGCACTATATAGAGATTTTATGCACAGACCACCGAGCATCCATAGATTATTATGAATTGCACTAAGTGACACTATTATATGGTGAGATTGCTAATGTTTTAACAGTCTGTGTAAACATAGGAAATGATGGTCATGAAATGTGTGTGTAAAATATTTTTTTTGATAAAAGTAAACTATATGTCAGATTATATACATATCAAAAATAAACAATATAAGTTTAAGATTCTGTACTTCAAAACCACACATCTTTTTATAATTTAGAAATTCATTTGCATATTGCTTATTATTTAAGCTCCAATTCTAGTCTTGAATTTAAATATACATATTTTATTATTATTTTGAAAATAATTTTTAATATTTTTAAAATTTAATTTTATACTTCAATCTTTTATTTATAATTGGATGACATTTTACCTAATTCCAATATGAAGAGTCTTTACAATATTTATCAAATATATTTTTTAGATAGCTTACCTGTAATAGGTATCATAAAGAATCTGTATATTCTAAATTGATGATAAATTCATCACAAATGCAACAGTCATTAATGGATGGATTCATGATTTGTGTGTATCCATATTTACATAGATCATGATTGTTAAACTCCATTTAAAAATGGATGAATGGAACAACAAATAGGTTATCTTGAAACTGTTGATGATATTTCTGTTGAGTCTAGAAATATCAAATCCTACTAATAGAAATGCTGACAAATATTTATTATAATGATATACCTTTTCATAACAACTGATAAGTTATTTCTTGTAAGACTATATTGATACTGCTGTGTGATCTGGATGACGAGAAGATAAAATGAACAAAATTACTGCCACTAGTAAGATACATTCAGAAAGACTTATAATAAAACCTCACTTCTTACATAGTATTATTGATCTTAAATATAATTATATACACAACTTTTCACTTCTTTTCCTTTTTAAATTATAGCTCCATGATAATAAATATATAAATTCAACATTCCTTTTCTTTTTAAAACTTGTTTTATTCCAAACTATAATTTTCTTTCTCCTTCCATACAATGTTTCAACTACATTCTGTAGTCATTATCAAGTTTCCTTAAAAAAATAATAATAATAAAATAAATAAAAAACAAAAATAATAACACAAATAAATAAAATATTAATACATTCCAAATATATAATATTCAAATAAAACCATAATATTATTATAATCTACAAATACAATTATTTACCTCCTTCCCTATCTTTAATTATTTCTTTTAAATTACCTTTATAAATTAATACTCTTCTTAAATAAATTTATTATCTATTCTCTAAATCTTTACCCATTAACATTCTTTTTATAACCCTCCCCCCTTTTTTTAATTTTATATATTATTCCTATATTATCTTATTTATTTTTAAGGCAACTTGATAATGACTACAGAATGTAGTTGAAACGTTGTATGGAAGGAGAAAGAAAATTATAGTTTGGAATAAAACAAGTTTTAAAAAGAAAAGGAATGTTGAATCTATATATTTATTATTATTGATCTTTTAAATAGTTCACTGTTAGTCCAAGATTTTAATAATAGTTAAAGAGCAAATTTAGTCATTAGCAGAGTTGGATTTAAGCATAGGCAATTCCAATCAATTAATTACTTGAAGATCATAAACCAACAAAGTACTTATTTTGTTTGTATATAAATAAAAAAATATATTTTTATTTTTATCATATGTTAGTAAATTAATATTAAAAAATAAATATGAATATTAAAGAAATCAGTTCCACAATGATCTGCAACCTGGTATTACACTGCAACAATTATTCGTTAAACTAGCTAAAAAAATAAAATAACTAATTCATTTTTCACTAGTGATGTAAAATAAACACTTTTGCTAAAAAAAAAAAAAAGAAGCACTAATTTCATAAATATAAACATTAATATAAATATACTTATTTGAATTTTAAAATATTTATCTATTCAGTATTAACAGTACTACAACCTAAAATTTAGCAGATGATTGCAACTAAAAAGATGAAAAAATATGAAATGTTCTGTGTACAAAACAGCAAGAATTTAATATTATAGATTTATGCTCTATGGGCAAAAATTGAGTTAATAGTCCCCTATGATTGAGAAGGGGAGGAGGTATTTTATTCTGTTAAAAAAAAAATAGACAAACTATTTTAAAGCTACAAGTGACAAGATTAAACTTTTTACTTATGTGGTAATTGATTTTAGTTTATTTTTGTATTTCCATATGAATAAATTTCACTTTTAAATAATGAATCCCATTAACTATTAATATTTTATTTTTTGCTACAGAGAAGGGTTTGTTATTTTCAAATAGGGATTAATGAAGTAAATTGAGATCTATTCATCAAGTTTGGTAATTAAACAACTAAATATTGCTGATAGAAAATTGCATTAGTTCCTATAATCTAGGTGCAGTGCTCTCACATTTAAGGTTCTTCACTGATAGAAAGTGACAAGCTAGAAAACTAGTCTGGAGATATTGGATGAGTAGGCACTAAATAGAAATTTTATGCACAAACATTCTTGCATTCATTGATTACTCTGGCTTGCACTGGGTGGCTCTACTGTATGGAAAGTTTTGCCTCTGTTTTAAAAATTTAGTATTTGTAGAAAGATTGAGGGTTTGAGCAATTTTCTATTTTGATTTACTTTCTAGCTAAGCTATTAAACTTACTGCCTAAAACTGATGGATAATTGAATTGAATATGTAATAGCTACCTGAAAAACAAAAATTCTAGGCTTAATTGAAATTTGAAGAAACATTTTGTGCTTTTTAACATTGCCTGAAATCAAAATTCTGATTATAAGAATGTGAGTGAGTTGCCACTAGGTCACAAGTTCTTTTATATTACAAAAAAATATTCAACATGTAACATTCAAATGTAATATTTTATTGTAAATTATATGATTCTTGCATTAAAAATTTTGAATCTTTCAAATATGGCAACTCAAAAAAGAAGATAATTCAAATAAAAGGTTCCAATGGATTAAAATCTACTAGATAATATTGTAAATTAAAAGCTGTAGTGTTATTACCCAAAAGTCATGGTTCTAAAAATTAAATAAGATAAAATTAATAACTATCATGAGTTAAATATTTAATAATTGTGTCATCAAGAAATTAATAATCTTCATGTTATATTGATATGCTATTTGCATTTATATAGTTTAAGCTGTTAACATTCATCCAGTTATAAATGTAATAGCAAGGAAAGTAATAAATATTTTGTTTTTCTCCATGTAATATTTCTATATATAGAGTTTCATCAAAAATAACAATACTAAATTACTCTGTAGTGAAATTACACTTTCTTAGAAATGGAAAAATAGTGATGATTAATTAACAGTAAATAATAAAATGATGAAAGCCTAGAACATCTTTCTTATATAATTTATTACTATAATTTGATAATGAGTTGCCAAATTTCATGCATTCACACCTTAGACATTATCCACTTTACATAAATACATTAATAATTATAAATACTTGATTATTAAATTAGTGAATAACATATTATTCTTAATTAAAATATAAATTTTAAACTCAGATAGACATTAACATATTTTATTTTTTAATTAAACATAATCCCACAATATTATTAATGCTCTCTTTTTTCCATTTCATTAATAAAGAATATATACCTTCTGATAAAAAGTTGATGACAGAATTATATTCTACTATAAAGTAGAGTCATGATATATTATATTTTATTTCAAACTCCACTTGCATACACCATATATTGCATATAATATAACAGTTTAGCCTTTGTTAATAAGTTTTGAATACAATAAATATATATTATTTATTGAATTGCACATATATAGCACTATTCAATGCATATAGAAAGTATGTATAAATTAAGATTATAGTATAACAAAATTTAAAAAATAATAATATAGTTATAAATAATAAGTGAAGAGAGCACATTTATATATATATTTACTATATACATTTTGCCTTACTCATATTCATTCAAAAAATAAAAATAATAAATTTCCTGTAGCATATCTATTTTTTAAATAAATTGAACAACAAAATGTCAAACATTCACCACAATTAAATATATACTGGGTGATATTCTTTTTCTTCAATATTTTTTTTCTCTATGGAAAAAAAAATAGCTGTCTCATTATTAACCACTCCCATTTTTGATTTTCATTTAAACTCTTCAAACTATGGGTTTTTAATGCAATATAAGAATGATTTACAACTCATTTTTTCTACCACTACTAAATCGATAATTTTCATTTTATAACTTCAAAAAGATACTTTGTAAATATTATTAAATTTTTGCTTTATACTTAGAAAACATTTCATTATATGAAATACTATAGATATATTGGAAAAGAATATTAAAGTAAAGAGTAAAATGTATGTACTTTCAAGCATATTATAAAATTTGTTAAATTAAGGAATTTTCATGGTTTTACTTTCTTTTTTACATTTTTTTTAATAATGTAGAATTGAAGTGATATATATTGATGTAGCATATATTGTGGCTTCATTGTATACCGTAATCACATAAAATTTTTATAATTAGTTGATTACATTGCTATGTAACACTGCATCATCTAAATGGCAGATGTGCAAAGCAGTTCCATTCAACTGACCAAACAGATTTTCTTTTTTTAAATCTTTAATTGAGATTCAATTAAAAAACTTTTAGTTCTTGAATCTACTAATAATTAATTTAATTTATTATAAACCATTTACAAAACAAGTTTTGTATCTGTCAACTATAAATATGTTTATATAACAAAAATAATGTCTATTAATTTGACATCTTTTATTGCTATTATATAATGTCTTCTGAACAAACATTTCTTTCTAAAAAACTTCAATATCTAGCGTAATCATTAATACTCAAGTACTTTCTATTCCCAGTCATATTTTCTCCAATGAAAGCATTTTAAAGGTTCACTTTATAATGTAAATGGAGCATATCTCATTATAAAAACTTCCTCAAACATTATAATAATGCATTTAGGGAGTCTGTTATTACAATAATCATATCAAATAATGGAAACAAATAAACATATAAAAAAACTACACATCAATTATTTTGAAGTTAATTACGTTGATGGAGATAAATTGATAATGTTTAATATACAATTATATACGGAAAAAAAATCCATTCAAATAATGTGAGTAGAATAAGTTCGGATTGTACTACATTAACACAAAATGTGATGGTTTCAAAATATGTTTTTATATAACTATATTTTGTGTAAATTAAAAGAAAAGCTGTAGGTAAAGTATAAATATAGTTTATATAGCAAAATATCTCATGGTAATCATAAAACTTAAAAAAGAAGCCAGTTTATATAGCAAATTATGATAAATAATAAAGCCATATACAACAACCATATAAATATACATTAAAAATAATTATATAGCTGTTATATATAATTTTTATTATAATTTATATGAAAAAACAGCACAATGGATTTCATTAATTTTTGTTTATATAGCAAAATATCTCATGGTAATCATGCAACTTATAATCAAGAAAAGTGCATTAATATTTTACAAATTCTCATTTAATAAATAAATAAAATTTATATGATAATAAAATAAAGCTATTAAAAGTTTCCTTTCTTTACTTTTTTTTTAAAAAAAAAAAACAATTTATGCTTTAACTCAAAGAGAGCACATGCTTTTTAAAGATTTCAAAATATCTAATCTTCAAAATATCTAATCTGACACTATTTCAATGACATTATTTTCCAAAAGCTTTAACATTTTAGAAACTTGCAATGCATACAGTTGTCAATAAATAATACTTTTCTTTTTTTCATATTTTTTTTTATACCAGTTCTAAAATTCATTTAAAAAAATATAAATATCCATGCACTTTATTTGAAAGAATATTTATATATAAAAAATAAAAGAAACAGCATATAACTGAAATCAATTTTAGATTAATATAAAATCCTTCAATATATATATAAATTTCAATTATTCTCAAGGATAAATGATGAATTCATAGTAATATTAGTTCTGGGAGCTTCCATGTAAAAAGAAATATAATAGCTAAATAGGTGAGTTTCTGTTCAATAACAAGTACTTTCCGCCGAGCTTCTTTCTCAAATCATAAGAATGCATGTAGTGAGATGTTTCATCTCTATTTTTTCCTTTGTTATTTTTGCCTCATTCTCAAATTCTATTGGTTGAGAAGTTTTAAAAAATATTTTATCCTCCAATAGCTTTTTCCAAATATTATTAATTTTCTTTAAATTCTCACTTTTCATTTATGCTCTTAGGCTTTTTAAAAATCTCTAGAGCTTCCCCTAGCAGTCTCCAGACATATTGTTCAATTTTTGTCAGAATATTTGTTTTATTAAAATTGATGTCATGGTTAATTAATTTAATGCTTGAATAAATGCCTGATAAATTAGATTTTTCTCTAATTGACAAAATATGGTCTTCCTTTCTTATGTTTATTCTATGAATGATATGTCCAATACATGAATGTAAACAAACTCCATATGGAATTTCATATACACCATGACAGTAAAAGAATTTTATCTTTAGAGTGTGGAAATACTTCATTAATTTTTTAAATGTAATATAATTTGTGTGGATATTATTTTTCTTTAAAAAATTAACAATTTTATTAGTTACTCTCTTTATATATAACTGAACAGTTTTAATTTTTGAAGCATTAATTTTGGTACATTAAAAATTAAGACTGTTTTGCCATATATAAAGAGAGTAACTGATAAAATTGTTAATGTTTTAAGAGAAAAATAATATCCCCACAATTTATATACAATTAAAAAATTAATGAAGTATTTCCACACCCTAAAGATAAAATTCCTCTGGAGTGCCATAGTGTATATGAAATTCCATGTGGAGTCTGTTTATATTTATGCATTGGACAGACCAATTATAGTGAAACAAAGAACACATTTTGGCAGTAAGAAAAAATCTAATTCATCAGCCATTTATTCACACATTAAATTAACTAACTCTGACAACAATTTTAATAAAATACATATTCTGACAAAAATTAAACAATATAATCAGAGACTGCTAGAGCATAAATGAAAAGTGTGAATTAAAGAAAATTAACAATATTTGGAAAAAGCTATTGGAGGATAAAATATTTTTTAAAACTTCTCAACCAATAAAATCTGGGAATGAGGAGAAAATAACAGAGGAGAAAATATCAAAGGAAAAAATAATAATTTTAAAACTCACCACATATATTCTTATGATTTGAAGAAAAGTTATGAGAAAAGTACTTGTTATTGTACTGAAATGTCAGCTATTTAGCTATTATATTTTTATTACATAAAAGCTCCCAGAAATAATACTATGAATATATATATTTAAATGAAGAGGTGGACATTACACTATTTATAAAATGCATCAATGAAATCTGTGCTGGATTTGATTTAAACTACAAAAAACAAACTGCATCTTCATTTATGCTCTTAGTTACAATGATTTGACATCAGTAACACTTTATTTAATTTCTAACTTGTAATTGAGACAGAGTAGTCACTAGGATGGAGACAAGTTAGCAAAGATCAATATGATATTTTGCAAACCTAAACATCTTTCATGATTTGTTTAAAAAAATTCATGTTAAAAATCATTATTATTCATATCCGTGTTTTAACACATATTAAAATCATTTTCATGTAATGTAAAATTTTGTGTTAAACAATTTGTGTTATTTGAACTTTTAGTAAAAAGTGTTATTTTAGAAATACATAATTACAAATTGCAGTTAAAAAGTATATCTAATAAATTTTCAATTTTTTTTAAATATCAAAAGTACACATACAGTAAAATCTGCATAAGAAAATAATTTTCAATTGGGAAATATGAATGCAGAATTATAAAATAATAAAATATGAATTTATGTTGGAAATCAGAAAGATACTAAAAGAAATGAATGAATTTAACAACAAGCTGATATTAAAGAACTTAAATGGAGATGGGTTAAAAAAATAACAAGAAAAGACAAAAATATATGAACTACACCAACCCTCTACCGATTAGATGGAGTTAAGACTAATTTTTAGAAAAGCTATCATAAGATGGAATTTAGGCAATAAGAAAATTTGTAAGAACATTATGAAAAATTAAGATTGGTACCAAATTTTTCGAAAATAAAAAAAGTTTAAAAAAAATTTAATGGCTAATCAAAGACATTCAAGACAAGAAGTTTAATTGATTAATTTTTTTAAAATTAAGATTATATTGTAACCTATTATGATTTTGAAAAATTGCTTTTTTTAGATTTTGATAAAATTTGTTTAGATTCAAATATTATTTTTTAAAAAAGTTCTTATTCATTTTTGGACAATTATTGTGATATTTCCATGATAGAATTATTAGTATCATTAAGTAATTTAATAAAAGTAAGAGCTTTAAAAATTATTAAATCAAAAATTCCGATGAAATTGTTTTTTTGGAGAAAACTGTAATAATGAATACAATAAAAAAGATACTCATATGTATCATATATAACTGGAACATTTTTGGTCTTGTCAAAAAATATCTTTTATCGTTTGAATATCATGTTTTTTAATAAAACATTTCTTCTAAAAAATCAAAATCAAATTCTGTATATATGCACACACACATAAATAAATATATAAAATCATATACCTGGCTGCTAATCATAAATAAAAATTATAATCCAAACAAACATAGGATTTTTCAGATAGCTAGCCAATAGCCAATCCAGTTAGCAATTCAATTCATTGGTCAACAAATAGACAAAAACTGTGCTTAGCTAAAGAATATGATAAAAATAAATACTTAAATTCTTACCCAATAAGAATTAGAAAGCATAGTGAATTTAAATAATTTAGAGAATTAATGGATAAATCAACGTTATATAAAGGGCTATTTAAAGATATGATTTATTTTTTTATAGACACATAATATACTGAAATGGTTATTTCATGATAACCATTTTAGCTTAATTAAGAACTTAATCTAGTTGAAACATGTATATAATAAAATAGAAACAATAGTACATTTAATAGAAATCATCAATTTAAATAATTTATTTAGATTTAAATTGGTAATGATTTTGTTTTAAAATTACATTTATCTTGAAAATGTATTTGAGCATACAAGTGTATGTGTGCGTACTTCTTTCAACAAAATTATACCACTACCACATCGTTTTTATATATTTAAAGATAAACAAAACAATCAAGTATAGAACATTTTCTCAGTTAAATTTTTCTTAAAACATTTAAATTTGACAGAGGTCATAAGGTTTGTAAAATGAATGTTCCATCAAAAATAAACTTACAAAAAGTGTTACATCATATATACTAAAAAAGAGAGACACTAAAAGTTATTGGTAGAATTTAAAAAAAAAAAATAGATTCCTTTAATTAATCCCAAGGTAAGTAATTAAAATTTTAATAATAAATTCGGTTTTGTAGTAATTCGTTAAAAGGTTGCGGAGACAAATTTGTAAGAAATCACCTATTTTAAATGTTCAGATTACTTGCCTTAATTTAGTTTGCAAATTGCTAGAAAAATGTATAGAGAGTGAAATCTATTACTTATTCTTTCTTCACTCCTCTTTCTTCTTCCTCAAATTTCAGCAAATTTCATCATCAAGATTTTAGTACTGTTAAAATATTAAGGTGAAAATTTGAAATTGGTAATCAACTTGATTACCAATGAGTCTTTAAATTTGATGAAATGTCACAAATCTAAGATTGTAAACTGCTACATACAAATTTTAGAAATACAGTAGTAAGGTTTCATTTTAAATTAGCTAAAAGTTATAAAAGATTGCATCAATTTCATATTTCCAAAAAAAATAAATAAATCTTTATTTACTGAAAAAGATGTTGAAAAAGACAATTCTAATGTGTGGTCTCAATTTAGAGATGCATATAAATTCACACTTAATCCATTTTTGGAGAAGACCTGACATCTGCACAATCCAATTCAGAATGCATTTTCATTTCATGAAAGAAATAAACCATAACCAATGTCATAAGAATTAGTGAGTTATGGATGACTTTGATAAAATTATTTCACTTTTGTACTATTAATTTAGCTTTTTTCATTGTTGATGATATAACTATAATACTTCACACCAGAAATATTTAATAAAATTTATTGTATTTTAAGCGTAAAGAATATATCAGGCATGCTTAAAAAACATCTGTAGTTCATATAATAACAGTACCAGACATTAAATTTATGAATCAAAGCAAAGAAATATGCTTGTTTACTTAAAGATGATAATTCAGAGAATAATATATAAATCAGGGAATTAATAAATTTAATGAAATATATTATAATGCAAATCTAAATATCATTTGTATTCCCGATTGTTGAATATTACTAATGATAAAACAATCATTTGATCAATTTCCCATACTTATTTTGAATATTAAATTATTTTATAAATAAATAAAATTTCAATGAATCCAAAGTAAAAATTTACATACATTTAAATAACATATATGAAAAAGTATGTATAAGTATGAGCTATATATATATATATAAATCTTTTGTGTTTACAATAAAAAAATAATGTTTGAAAAAATGAATTATTCTTAAATATATTGATGTATATATATGTTCTTTTAAATATTCATCTCAAAAAGATAAACTGAAGTAATCACTTCCAAGTTATGCATTCCCAAAAGATCAAACATTAATATTTTTATTAAGCATTATAAGGTAAGCATTTGAACATTTACTTCATAGAGTATTTTGTTTTATACAATTATGAATTAATGAATTTTGATATTAGATTATTGCTAGTTCTACTTAGGCATATTAAATGTATACATATATGTATGTATATAATATTTAAATACATGTATATTTTCTATACTAAACTTAATGCAATTATAATGGACTTGAACACAGATTTTCACACCCTCTACAGCTATCCAATCCATCTCAGACAACTGATACAATGACCACATACATGTGAACAAGATAAATGATCTCCAATATGCATATTTCATGCTGAATCAGCAACCATCAGTTGCTCCAGATTACTCAATCAGTGCTTAGTTTATATTAAGATAGAAAATCTTCAAACTTTGCTAGACAAGCCTCAATCTTCTCCACTCTCCAACTCTTTAGCCATCTATATTATTGAAAATCTGAGAGTGAAATAGTCAAAGCCCTTGTTGATACCAATATTATTGTCATACCTATGTTGACCTTAAATCAACTTGACCTCTCACACATAGGACCTTAATATGTCCAATTTAATTATACAGAAGAGGAATGGGCAGAATACAGGCTGAACATGTAATATTTAAATACATGTATATTTTCTATACTAAACTTAATATAAATATACATGTATTTTAATATTACATATTCAGTCTGCATTCTGCCCATCTCTCTTCTGTATAATTAAATTAGATATATTAAAGTCCTATGTGTGAGGAGTCAGACTGAGTTAAAGTCAACATGGGTATGCTAATAATATTGACATCAACAAGGGCTTTGAGTATTCTATCCTCAGATTTTCAATGATATGAATGGCTGAAGAGTTAGAGAGTGGAAAAGATTGAAGCTTGTCCATTAAAGTTTGACAATTTACTATCTTAATATAAATTGAGCACTGATTGTATATATGTGTGAGAGATGGTGATCTGGACCAATTCTGCTGGGTCAACACAAAGTATGTAAATTGGAAATCATTTATCTTGTTCACATGCAAGTAGCCATGTATATAAAATGGATTGTATAGCTGTAGGGAGCTTGAAAATCTGGTTCAAGTCCCTTATATGTATATGTTCCAAATAATTTGAATGATAAAAATAATAAAATATATAGCTGAATTAATCAGTAGCACTTTTGATTACACTGTAATCCTTATCAACTGTAAAGTATGCTGCTTGTCTATTTATATATTATCTTTAAATTTATTTACCATATTGCTTTATTAATTTCCCTCTTTTCATGATTTCTTTCTTCCATCAATATTTTTGTTCATTTACATTAAAAATAAATTTATAATTATAAGATTTTTCATGTCACAGAAGACCATATTTAATTGACTATTTATGGTTCTTTTTACCCGATTATATAATAATTGATGTTCTTTTATCCTTTTTTTCCAGAGCACATATTGATTCCCCAATATATGATATTTTACAACCACATACAATCAGATAAATCATATTACTTCTTTGCCTTTTAGATATAACACTCTTAGAATTATTAATTAGTCTATTTACATTGATGAAATATTGTATTTGTCTTTAAATATATTTTTAATTAATTATTAAAATTATTTGGAACTTATATATAGCATATTTATGATGGGTATTTATAGTTTATATATATATATATATATATATATATATAAACTATATAGATTGATAGGTTATAATATATATATATATATATATATATATATATATATATATATATTATAACCTTTCAATCTAAGTAAAAATTTTAAAAATCAGATAACAATGCTTAAACCCTAGAGCCTAGACGATCAATCTAAATATTTTGCTGATTGATAACCAACAGATTGGGCAAGCCAAATTGCAATATTGTAGTTTGATTTTGTTTGGAAGACACTTGCTTGAGACTCGGTAAGAAAGGGATTAAGTTAAAATGAAAATTGGAATGAGAAAAACTGAAAATGAACTTCCGATTGTGTTTGTGTGTACTAAAAACACATTCACATATGATTGAGTCTTTATAAGACTCTAACCCACATGAACCCACTCCAGATTTTCAAACAAAATAATCAATGTAAATATATAATTTCTCAGGGATTTAAATAATGACTACTTAACTTTTAACATATAATATATAATTTTTATAATATTCCAACAATCACTTGCTTAATACCAAATGATTTCATACTTATATAATTTTGTTTTATCTATTCATTGACTACATAATCTTAGAATTTCTATTAATAAATATTCATTAAGACTTAGTGTAATAATTATCTCAGGACTTTTCTTTAACAAACACTTACTACTATCATGATGAATATGCATATCAGAGATTTTTATGTACCATCCTACTTTTAACTTATTAGATTCAAATAGCAAATATAATAAAAATATTTAAGTAACCTTAAATGAATCAGCAGTGTCATGTCTTGATCTGAATTTAAATGGTATCAAAATAACAATTAAAGATTAATACTATATAATTCAATAAAATAACAAAATTGTTTATTTCATGTACCTAACAAAACAAAATCCTAATAATAAAATACAAATCATCATTTTATGACAACAAGCATTAAAGATATTTATAATATGAATTATCTCTGTATCACAACCAATATTAAAGATGTTTTTGGCTCTTTTTGAAGGAGTATGAAGTGTATTGACTATATCTACATGTGATGTATAAACTTATGTTATGTGTTGGAATACAATATACATCTTGAAGGACATTGATCACAATGTTTCTTCCCAGTTTTACATTGAACAGATAATCAAATTAAGTATTTCAAAACTATAAATTTAATAGTTACATTATTTGTCACTGTCTTTATCCACTTGAGTTAGAATTCAGTTTTTATTATTGTAAGGTTTATTTTACAAACACCTATGCCATATAGTATTTTCATACTTCTCCACTATACTAATGGAACAGCAAATCTCAATTTGTAATTTTAAGTTAATTCTAATATATATTTTAACACATAATATTTGGTGAACCAAATATAAATAATCTTTATTCTGAAAATGGACTATTTATTCTAGATAGTTTTACTCAAACATGGATTGAGAATGAAACTTCAAAAGAAAAATCACAAATGATAAAATATAAGTTAATATTTATATTTCGAAGCTTTAAAATAATGGTTAAAAAAATGCAATCTCTTTTCAACAACAAAGATTTAATATGTATTCTTTCTCACCTATCTTTCACACTATACCCTTAAATATTCAATATAAAGTTTATCTGGATTTGCAATGGAGCTTTATGTTTAGATTTGGTATATTTACTTCTCTAGTAATTTATTTACCTATTAATTAAAACATAAATAATTAGTAGATCATTCATATAAAATTTACATATCGAACATTCCCAAATTTATCAATAATAGGATTCACAAACAACAGCTTATTTCATGATTTGTAGCACTACTATTCATGTTTACTGAAAATTAAAATCACCACAATCAATTTGATTCATTTTGGGCAATATTCAACTCAAATATTAACAGTATATTTTGAATTCCTTTAATCTCCTTAATTCTTTTGAAAGTATTATATATAAACCCATAAAATCTTCAACTAATTCTTTGTCAAAACAAGTACTCTAATTACTACACCACATTCATACTTATGATGTTTTTAAAGAAAATTATTTCCATCATTTCTATTCAATAACAATATATTATTTATTGGTTTATATATAGGGCACTTCCATAATCCTTCATACAAAAGCTTCCTTTACTGAATAAGATTCTGGCATAATAACTCAAAATTTTACTGGAACATATATTAAAAGCATATTCATTTGAAATTAGACAAACACAATTTAGCAGTTTACTCCTTGAAACAAATTTAGTTAGATATTCTAGAATGTCAATATTGCAAATTTCAAATTTTCTTAACTGACATTTTTTTTAAAATGCATTGTTTTTCCTTTTATATTTTAGTTTAAAATATATCCATTGCTGGTACTGAAATGGAATAGAGACCTGACTTGTCTAAGGCAGACTCCTAGATGTTTTCTACCCTGTTATCCTTGTGTAAGTAGATACAAAAATGGTGATCTTGGATAAAAACATGACTGATCTTGCGCTACACTAAAATTTTATAAATTGATATTTGCTAGTATTATAGATTTTCTCCTATGATGTCAAAATTTTTCACAATGCATCTCCTCTTGTAGCTGATTTCCGGGTCATTTCTTAGTACTAAAAATAATCAGATGAGATCTTACGTTTTTTCTCTCAATTGGCAGGAATGTGTATTCATTTTGAAAAACAAAACAATAAAATAATAAAAAAAAAAAAATTTAACATCATTTATTTGAAACAAATAAATGAAATGCATTTATCTATTTATTAACAAACCTTATTAGAGCAATAAATATTTATCAAGAAACATTATTAGCTCAATAAAATTTTATTAATATTTTAATATCAATAATTTTATTATGTTTTGTAAGCTGTAACTTTAAAAATATTTATTAAATCTAAACATTTAATTATCTAAGATTTCAGTAACTGTTTTGTTAGTCTTTCTAGCACATTTTTCTAATTTTGTGAATATTATTTATATATGTGCCCACACATTTATATATAAATGTAATTTTTTTTTTATATATTTCTAATTACTAGCACTTATGGTGATTTAATTGACAATTTATTCATTTTGAATTTGTTGTAAATATTTCAATTTAGTAAAGTGTGACTACTTATGATCTCACTTACTGTTTATTCACAAATACTACTCTAAGTGTATCTGGATTTATAGCCATTGTTAAAACAATTCACTAATTGCTTTTAAATTGATATAAAGAAATGCAATATTTAATATTTGAAATATTCAAAAACTAATATTTGAAGTTTAGAAACAAAATAAAAATTAAAAACGATTTTCCTCATGCATATTGACTTTATGGAAGTTGATCCTTGGTTTTCAACTTATCAATGAATAAATATATAACAAGAAATTTTTTTAACAATTCATACTTTTAAACCATGATAACATTGGTACCAAAATGTAAAGCTATAATATATATATATATATTTCACAATGATGGCATTACAAAACCATTATGTTGTCTTTCTAATATACTATTCTTTAAAGTGAAATATATTCAATTTATAGACAACTAAATACTTAAAATATATAAATAATAAATTTATTATTTATATATTTTAAGTATTTAGTTGTCTATAAATTGAATATATTTCATTTTAAAGAATTATATATATATGTCAACAGATGGCGTTCTACCAAAAACACTGTCAAGCGTATGTTTACATAAACATCAGAGCATGCATTCACTATCTCTAACTTTAATTCCACTTTCAGATCATGATTTCAAGCTATGTGCTATCATCAGTGAAAGGCAGGAATTTTAGAAACTAGATCTAAACACAAACTCTGAGCGTTTATGAAAAAGTTTCTATTCAGCTTGCAAGTGTGAATCTTTTAGACACGTAATGTCCTCAAACTCAGCATAGCAAGCAAGATAGCTACATGGGTCTGATCTCAGTTCAGCATCACCACATAGTAGAAACCTCTGCAATATATATCATTGCTAGAGAGACCTAAAAGGTACATTTATCAAAACAAAAACAAGTTAAAAACTTGCTAACGCTTGTATTTATGTCAACAGATGGCGTTCTACCAAAAGGACCATCAAGCGTATGTTTACATAAACATCAGAGTATGCATTCACTATCTCTAACTTTAATTCCACTTTCAGATCATGATTTCAAGCTATTTGCTATTATCAGTGAAAGGCAGAAATTTTAGAAACTAGATCTAAACACAAACTCTGAGCGTTTATGAAACAGTTTTTATTCAGCTTGCAAGCGTGAATCTTTTAGACACGTAATGTCTTCAAACTCAGCATAGCAAGCAAGATAGCTACATGGGTCTGATCTCAGTTCAGCATCACCACATAGTAGAAGCCTTTGCAATATATATCATTGCTAGAAAGACCTCAAAGGTACATTTATGAAAAACAAAAACAAGTTAAAAACTTGCTAACGCTTGTATTTATGTCAACAGATGGCGTTCTACAAAAAGCACCATCAAGCGTATGTTTACATAAACGTCAGAGCATGCATTCACTATCTCTAACTTTAATTCCACTTTCAGATCATGATTTCAAGATATTTGCTATCATCAGTGAAAGGCAGGAATTTTAGAAACTAGATCTAAACTGTTTCATAAATGCTCAAAGTTTGTGTTTCATAAATGCTCAGAGTTTGTGTTTAGATCTAGTTTCTAAAATTCCTGCCTTTCACTGATGATAGCAAATAGCTTGAAATCATGATCTGAAAGTGGAATTAAAGTTAGAGATAGTGAATGCATGCTCTGACGTTTATGTAAACATATGCTTGATGGTGTTTTTGGTAGAATGCCATCTATTGACATAAATACAAGCATTAGCAAGTTTTTAACTTGTTTTTGTTTTTCATAAATGTATCTTTGAGGTCTTTCTAGAAATGATATATATTGCAGAGGCTTCTACTATGTGGTGATGCAGAGTTTGAAGACATTATGTGTCTAAAAGATTCACACTTGCAAGCTGAATAGAAACTGTTTCATAAACGCTCAGAGTTTGTGTTTAGATCTAGTTTCTAAAATTCCTGCCTTTCACTGATGATAGCAAATAGCTTGAAATCAAGATCTGAAAGTGGAATTAAAGTTAGAGATAGTGAATGCATGCTCTGACATTTATGTAAACATACGCTTGATGGTGTTTTTGGTAGGACACCATCTGATGACATAAATACAAGTGTTAGTAAGTTTTTAACTTGTTTTTGTTTTTCATAAATGTACCTTTGAGGTCTTTCTAGTAATGATATATATTACAGAGGCTTCTACTATGTGGTGATGCTGAACACAGATCAGACCCATATAGCTATCTGGCTTGCTATGCTGAGTTTGAAGACATTACATGTCTAAAAGATTCATGCTTGCAAGCTGAATAGAAACTGTTCCATAAACACTCAGAGTTTGTGTTTAGATCTAGTTTCTAAAATTCCTGCCTTTCACTGATAATAGCAAATAGCTTGAAATCATGATCAGAAAGTAGAATTAAAGTTAGAGATAGTGAATGCATGCTTTGACGTTTATGTAAACATACGCTTGACGATATTCTTGGTAGAACACCATCTGTTGACATAAATACAAGTGTTAGCAAGTTTTTAACTTGTTTTTGTTTTTCATAAATGTACCTTTGAGGTCTTTCTAGCAATGACATATATTGCAGAGGCTTCTACTATGTGGTGATGCTGAACAGAGATCAGACCCATGTAGCTATCTGGCTTGCTATGCTGAGTTTGAAGACATTACGTGTCTAAAAGATTCACGCTTGTAAGCTGAATAGAAACTGTTTCATAAACAGTCAGAGTTTGTGTTTAGATCTAGTTTCTAAAATTCCTGCCTTTCACTGATGATAGCAAATAGGTTGAAATCATGATCTGAAAGTGGAATTAAAGTTAGAGATAGTGAATGCATGCTCTGACGTTTATGTAAACCTACGCTTGACGGTGTTTTTGGTAGAACGCCATCTGTTGACATAAATACAAGCATTAGCAAGTTTTAACTTGTTTTTGTTTTTCATATATATATATATATATATGTCTTGTTTAGAAGTATCACCATTGCTAAACTTGTTTTTGTTTTTCATATATATATATATATATATGTCTTGTTTAGAAGTATCACCATTGCTAAATGCATCTGTCAAATTAACACTTGAGTGTTGAAATTAAACAAATAATTTTAAAATGCTAAAAGACATCATCACCAGGACTGCAGCTGATTAAGAACTACTCAATGTTCTTCAATGATTTACTTCATAGTTAGAGTCAAATTTATATAGAATGCTAAAGCGTTTCGAATGCCATAAATACAATTAACAAAATTCTGCTTGTGATCTATTTCCCAATGTCTGAATTTTTATTTTTGTGAAGCCTTACAGAAGCTAATAAAACATTGCATTTGTCCATGTGTCCCAGCATACATACACAATTGTATTAATGAAGGCTGAATTGATATAGAATAAAATCCTAATGATATTGGATAATATGATCATAATATATGCAAATATATTGAAGCATGTAATGGATAAAGCTATTTTGCTTTGCATCATAATTCTCTGTGAAAACTCTTTTTCTTATGATAATTATTGTACAGAATGAATCTCATTGTATATCATTGGAATACCTAAAATCAAAGAGATACACATGCAAAATCTGCTGAAGATTATAAATATGCACATTTTGATTTTAATAAGAGACATTTTTAATCATTTTAACTTCAAAATATCAGATTTAGTATTTGAATTTGATGTGACAAAAACAAAAAAAGTATAATTTTATAACTGTTATTATTAGAGTATTAAACTAAACTAACCTTGCAATATAAAATATGATAATGATCTTTATTAATATAAAAATGATTATCAATACCAGACAAATACTAATATAGAAAAAACAAGCTATATTTAATCAACATTAGACTAATTATATTGTGTTCAGTTTTATTTTATTTGATATATTTGTTATAATCCTTTATCTAATTAATCTATAATTGTTTAATTAGTCTTAGCAATAAATATCTTTTATTGGGATGTGTGTATAATAACTTATTCTGACTAATCTTTAGAACAAAATCTCATTTATGGTCTACCATTTGACACTAATTTTATGAAGGTTTAATAATGGGCATATAAGTAAATATATAGAACATGATTGATTTTATTTAGATATTCGTAACAATAAGCCTTGTATTAAGGTGAATTCCTATGAACCATAGTATAGAGGGATTATAAAATAATGTGTAATAACTATTTAACATAAAAAATTTGAGAATACCTTAAATTATTGTGAAACATTTTTATAATGTATACACATTCAAGAATGTGTATACACATTCAAGAATGGAAAGTAAGAATATGACCCTAACCTATCTCTTCCAGTTAAAGAAAAATTTTGAGGCACTTAATGATGATACTCAGATCATCTGGCATTATGAATCCGAGCAAATTATTTAAATAACCCAACTAGTAAATCAAAATGAACATTTTTTCTAATTTATCCATTGTATTATATCTTGAACAGACCATTTCAATATGGACATAAATAACTCAACATCACAACAAGATCTATATACTAAAATAGCATAAATGAGCATTTCAACAATTACTACAATCGATTATAATTTACTAAAGAATTAATCATCATCATCACATCATCATCATTACTTTTTAATTTGGATTTTAAACAATTCACTAAAATAATCTTAAAAAAATATTATCCTTAATTTCATTTGATATATTACCTTTTTACTTATTTATGCATTTTATTGTTTTTCTATTTTATTGTTGTTATTATTATTCTTTTTAATGCTTATTTAGATTTGTATATAATAATTACCTTACTATGCAATCTATAATTGGCTAAATGCTGTTGATATGTACATTAAATAAATAAAGAATTGAATAATAATAATAATAATAATAATAATAATAATAATAATAATAATAATAATAATAATAATAATAATAATAATAATAATAATAATAATAATAATAAATAGTTTGTAAACTAGTTAAAATCTCAGATATATATATATTATTAATAAAAGTCAATTAAAATTTCAAAAAGAAAAGTTATTAAAAAAAGATTAATTGAAGCATTAAAATTTATCAGTCGATAGAAAAAAAATAAGTTAATACATATGATAAATCATTTAAGATAATCACAAAAATAGATACTTGTGAGTTTTCCAGTAAACCAAGATGGCATCTTGTATTTCTGATAAATCTAGGGTTTGGAGGAGGGGGGGGGCAAAATATTTAAAAAAAAAAATGCCTGCTAGAAAACATTGTATTTAATATTTACATTTTATTGGAGAAAAATTAAATATAATATTTACAGTTTCTTTTTTTTTTTTTTTATTAACCTATTAAAAGATTGAAAAAAATAGAAATATGATCTTTACACTTTATTCATGATGATGACATGCAATCATATCATGACTATTAATGTGCACTTTTTGAAAGAGCAGGATCCTATATCTTTGGGAATAGTCCACTGCATCATATTCTGTGACAGGAAGGTCCCAAATTTTTGTTAAGAGCATCTCATCGTAAAAAAAAATTGAAATAAAGCTTCTTAATGAAATTTACCAGAAATTATTCCTTTTTTAAAATTTAACAATCAATTTATTAATTTTGTTTTGTTTTAATTTAACAACTAACACATCTTCAGTAGATTGTAAGTCCTTGAAATTGCATATTTATCAAAAATACTGACTGTCATCTTGGTTTACCAGAAAACTCACAAATACCCAAAAAACTTTCATTACTTTTATAAATATTAGAAATTAAATGTATTACAAAAGTGAAAGGCTAAAGTGTCAAACACTCTGCTATAATGCTATGTTTTTTAATCTTTATCTTTATTTACAAGATAGCATTGCTGAATAACATAGTGTTAGGGGGGATGATTGACATTTTATATAAGAATTTTTAACTAAATATGCATTGAGTCTATAAATGGAAATATTTATGTGAATGAAATATATATACATACACATAAATCTAGAAATTTATTTAACGTACAATAAGACAATATTTAAACTACAATAAATCTTATTAATAAATTACTTTGTTAGTATATAAAAATCGAGTAATTTAATATATAAGATGTACGTCAGCAAACTAAATTGATTTCACTCAGTTTCATGAATTATAAATATACCAATTAACTAATAAAGTAAAAACAATATTAAGAGTGCAGGAAAACATTTCTGAAATTGATATCGATTTAATCACAATTCAATAGAAGTACAAATAGGAATATATCATTTAAAAAAATTAGATAAAAAATAATAATGCAATTAATAAATTAAAAGAGAATGTATTAAAATAAAAATTCAGGGCTTGTTAATAAAATAATCATAATTAATAGCAGCCTAATTATTGTAAATAAATTAAATTAATAACAAACAGGACACAATCTAAATAGCCTATTAATTTCAATATATAAGCCAAGTTCATATAATAAATCCAGATGTATAAAGAAAAAAGTGCGTGTGACTTGTTTTATATATTGTAATTATTGTAGTAAATTCAAATAAAATATAGAAATTATAATTGGGAAGATAGGGTTAATAATAAGATAATTAAAATAGTAAAGAAAGAATAAAAAATACGAATTCAGGAAATTAATGGAGATGTAAAACAGAGCTAAGAGAAAGTGGCTGAAAGAAGAATGAATGAAAGAGCATTTATAAAAAAAAGAAAGTATATTGTGTTTGATATATTATAAAAGAAAAAAGTTTGTATCTAAAAAACAGAAACATTTAATTGATTATAAAAAAAGATATATCTAATAAGGATATAATAAAAAGGGCATGGAATTTGTGTGAAACATTTTTAATGAAGATTTTTTTTTTAAAAAAAGAAAGATAGGTAGACAATGATAAAAGCAGGTTGTACAATAATAATAAAAAAAGTTAACTGAAATTTATAATATAATTTATAACTCCACAAAATGGTTAGTAAATATCTCTGATATAAAAAAAAAATCTAATGAAGTCAGATGTGATAATTGTAAAATAATTAGAGAAAATTCTACACTCATATGAGATAGTGATAAAACTTGAATCGATGTATATCGTATTAAGTATATAAATATATAAGTGATAAAAACAAGATATCATTGGACAGTGATAATTATTATTAAAAACGCACATATATTTACTAAACTCTTAAGCCATTATAATGCATGTATCATTTCCTACGTTACTTATCTGCTTTTTTTGAAACCTAAAATCAACGATATAAAAATGCATATTAGATTTTCTTACATATTGATCATTTCTCAAACTGCAATTTTTTCCAGTCTATATGCTATTTTACTTTTTTAAAAATATCGATTATATTTCTCCCCATCTATATCCAGAGATAACTGTTTCTTTTATTTTTTTAAATCCCTTTATTTCAACTTGCTCTGTCTCTGTATATTTCTGTCTGTACATCTATATGTCTACATTTTTTAATTTTAAACAGTGGGAAAAAAAATGTTCCCATTTAGAACTTCCCAAAAAAACTCCTTAACAACTGAGCCAATAAAAATATTACATTTGTAGAATAAAATTTTGTTAATATTCATTTTAAGTCATATTTAATTAATTAAAAAGACAATACATAAATATTTTTATACAGCAGATGATCACATGATATTTAAATTTAGAATTTGTTTATTAAAGAGTGTATTTTTTATTTTCACATCTTATTATTAAATTATACTTTTTGTCAGAGATTTTTTTGTAGTTTTAACTATTTTTTTAAAATAATACATAATATAACTAAAAAGTAAAAAAATAATATGTAAATTTTTTTTGTTAAATAATGTTTTTATGTAAATAGCTGATTAAAAAGTAGAAAAATAACAAAGTAATCTGCTTCTCAGTTAATTTGCCATGCTTGGAAAGTATCAGAAGCCTTAAAAATCTATTCTTGTTATAAAACAATTGGAATTTGCAGGAATATTATCATTTCATCAAAGAATGTGAGACCTTTTTGATTTCCATGATTTATTTGAGCCCAAATGCTTTTGTAGAACAACAATAATCCTGCAATTACCGATTGTTTTATAACAAGTGTGGATTCTTTAGATCTCTGATATTTTCTAAAAATGGCAAATCAATTGAGAGATGGATTACTTTATTTTTGTACTTTTTAGAGTCAGCTATTTACATAAAATCATTATTTAATTTTTTTTTGTTTACATATTATTAAATATTATGAATGATTAACTTTACTCCCAACTTTTCTTAATTTGCTACTCATTCTTTTAAAAAATATTTGTTTTATGTTTCTTTGCAATTTTTGCCTTTTTTTAAAGTCTCATAAGTAAATACTTTATACTACTTTTGGGATCAATTGAAATGTAAAATTTGTCTAAAATAAATAAGTATCAAATAAATGTTGTTATTTTATTTTATTTTAATTATAATAAATTGAAGATATGATTACTTATTTAAAAAAGCAATCTTATCTATTCATTATAATTAACATTAATCCCAATTGTTTTTAAATATATGTGATTACTATGATGTTAAAAATGCATTTAATAAACTTAACATTGTATGTGTATATGGACACACACATTTTATAAATAAAAAGGATGAAATATTTAGAATTATATCTTCTAAGTTAGATTTAAAACTAATGTTAAATTGTATCACAATGTGTACAATATCTCACAGAATAATCATGAAATTATTTATTTTCTTGAGTCATTTGAAAAATGGTTAAGTGAGTGTTTATATTACCAAATGCTGTACATGAATAATACACAGTAATGTCTAGTTACTATGGCAACAAAATGGGTTTCACTTTTGCCTGCAGCCTGAGTTCTTATCAATGTAGGAAGCTAATCTAGAGAACTCCAAGAAGAAAATTCAATTTGTAATAGATGTTAGAAATATCTAATTAAATTCAATTGAAATTTATATTTCCAAGGCAGAGTTATAAATAGGCATGCTTAATAATTTTATAAAAGATACAATTCTTTACTAATATAAAATATTAAGAATTACATAGTTCAAAATAGTGTAAATGTATTCTGACCAAAGACCTCCAAACACTGTAACCAAGTAATGTGCAGAGCATTGCAGTTAGGATGACTAGTTATTGTATTGTTATTATTACTGCTGTGCCAATTTACATATAACATTTGGAGAGATCTTTTTTCTGAAGATTTACTTTATATATATATATATATATATATATATATAGTAAATCTTCATTATATATATATATATATATATATATATATATTAACAAAGAATTGCATTTTCCACAAAGTTATTAAAAATGATTTCTTAATGAATCTACCTACAAATATGAATTTCAACCAAATTTAATTGAGCATTATCAATTTCTACTATAAATGGATTTTCATTTTCACAGCAGACATTGTCTAAATTAGCTTCCTACATAAGAATTATAAAATTATTGCTGTGAGATTTTTTACATAATTATATTGTCTGTAGACATTTTCACTCTCAATATGTTTGCATAATATTTTGCATTACAATATTTCTAGTAAATATATATTGTAACCAGTTCGATTACATGAACACAGCAACATAGTTGTGTGTGCATATATATAAATTAAAGGAAAAGTAGAAATAAACACAGACAAATTTTGTAGATATTTTTCTACATTTTCCTGGAATAAAATAGTAAACAAAGAGTTAAATAATGCTGAATTTAAATAGAATTTTATTACAGATTAAAACATTTTAAAAAGGACTAATACAAATTATTTGGAATTCTGATTTTGAATGTAAAAACATGCAGGTCAAACTGATAATTGTAAAAATTTCTATTATTTATTTTTGAAATCTTTTAATTAATTGTTAAATTTCTCTATCTAAATAAAAACATGTACATCACACTTTGATAAAAATTTTAAACTTGTTTTCAAAAGGGGTTAGAGAGATAAAAGAAAACTTTTCAATTAAGATGTTTTTATCACCTCCAAATGACTCTTATAAAAAGGCTGATAAAAATATCAGTTCAGTTTTGGCTTATAGCTTTTGTAAGAGCTGGCCAGAAGAGTCTGATATTAAGTTTTGGCTAAATATGTTTTGTAAGAGGTTGCCAGAAGGCTTGGCTAGTAATATTTTTGGAAAGCAGCTGCAGAGTTAGCTTGCAGAGTTGGACACAGCTTGCATGAAAATGTAGCTGAAGTCAAGACAAAAGAAAGTAGCTGCTCTACAATTCAATGGTAGTTTAAATTCACATGGAAGAAAATGGCCCACTTTTTGTGTTGAAATTCATAGCTACAAATCATGACATAACAGTTTGCTGGCCTGAAGCTCATCAAGTCCTAGACAGAAGGGAGAACACCATCTGTAATTGAATTATTCTTTTCCTAATGTGACTGTAAACCAATCTCACCCAGACCACCAAGCTTACCAAGAGAAAGCTTGAAGAATTGGTATAGATATGCTGCTGTTTATCTATACACAAAGGTAAGTACAGATAAATGTGTCATGTGCATATATAGTAAGTTATTTCATTTTTATATTCTTTGGTCTGAAAAGACATTCTAAAAATTAGAGATATATAAAACAATTTTATTTTTCATTTATTAAAAAAATGAGTAACACAAATAAATAACACTGCTTGGATTAAAAAACCCCACTAAAAGCCAGATTTAACATTAAAAAAATATTTTAAAATCTTTTAGAGATGCAACCTGTGATTGTGAAACATATATAGAAGAATACTATTTTAAAATCTATTTTTTTAAAAAATAACTCAGGTAAAATTTTGACTGAATGAAATGATTGAATTCATTGACCAAAACAAATCTTTTTGAATTAATTTAAAGATGATTCAAAAAGCAATATAATTAATTAATAATAATCAGTTAAAACTTTATTTTGTTTTCAATAAGAAAATAACTTTTATAAACTTTCAAAAAAAAAAAGCTGTAATAGAATTTGATAAACTGATTTTTTTTATTGATACACATATATATGTGTAAAATTAATGTATTTTAATCAAGAAATTAATTATGAAAATATAATATTATTACTGTAACAAATTAAAATATGTCACATAGACATAAGTGTGTGCCTGCAATTCAATACGCACACACATGTATGTTAAATATGTATAAAACTGAATTTCACTGATAGATTATGAGTTTAAATACTTTATATTAAATAATAAATTACACTGCACATTGGTGCAATGATATGCATAACTTGGTATCATTGAATATGATTACTTTTTTTGTTACTATTTTACAACAATTTAAACACATTTAGAAATTATTAAGCCATATGTTTGCATGGTTATATATAGTTGTTGTACATTGGAACATATCTATAACCCACCATGTAATAAATTGAATTTTGTTTTTATATTAACATGTTTAGAAAAAGTATCATTTATTGCATTTCATATAGCTTAAAAATCTTATAATTATTTTATAACAAGTCAAATATGTTCAGAAATTACACACACATATCAATGCTTGTCAAATAGGACATATGTAAAATTTTAATCATTTTTTAATTATTAAACATCAATTTAAACCTGTTCATTTTATATCAAGTCACATGCCTCTGTGCTGAATGGGTTGTAAGTAAACCTAATGGAACATACATGCAAATCAATGTAATAACGTGAATTTTGTAAATCACAATGTGATAATTTTTTTATATGTTAATCAAAATCAGAAGGTTAAATTGATAGGTGCATAGCCTTATTATAAAGACAATATCATTTTATTTTATTGTTAATAAACTTGTATTCAATTGTTAAAAATTGTTTTGCACCATCTCTTGATTACTGTAACAGTTATAGATCTCATGTTCATTGAGCTAGATTCACTCAGAATGATCAGATATATAAATGGGGATGTATTTAGTGTTTCTGGGCATCAAGTAATGATCAATCATCATCCTGGTTGGCACAGAAGATTATATTCTTTAAAGCCCCTGTACTATACTTTATTTAGTTTAGTCTATTAAAATTTAAGTTTATAGTTGGCCAGTACATTAATGGTATTAAGTGGCCAGAGCATTGATAATGATCAGCATGTTTTAAAATCCCAGTATTGTTTTGATTATAATGTATTTCTGATGGATAAGTGCTTAGTTGGTGAATCAAAACTATGATGTAAATAATTGCCCAAGCTGGCAAAATCTCAATAGTTAGCCTGGTCTACAGAAGACCTATTTCAAATCCAGTCACAAGATTGACTGTTGATTTATTTTGATAGCTCATTCATGATAATGGATGGTATTACTTTTGGAAGAGTACCTTTACTTTTTACAATGCTGATGGATTTGTAATTATATTATAGTTACTCTAAGGTTTTAACTTATCTCTTTGGATCTAAGTGACTGATCTCAGATTTCTCATTATCTCAGATTCTCTTCTATTGGATATATAAAATTGCTTATATATTTTTGTAATAATAATATTAACTTACTTTAAGGTCATCTAATAATATCTTGCTTACTTAAATATTATACTTTTTGTAAATTTTAAATTTAATTTACTGGGGGTGGATGACGATATTATTCCATCACCCCACCCTCACTCCAGAAAGGATCACCCCTATTTACCCCATCCCATTACAATATATATATATATATTATGCACTTATAATAATATTGTGAAAGAAAACTAGTATTCACACATGGGCTATAGAATTGACATGCATAAACCTCTTCTCAATAAATATTTTAAAAGAATATTGACAAGAGGAGAATGTATGCCAATTCTGTAGCTCATGTTTGAAGACTAGTTTCCTTTTACAATATTATAAAATATAAAATCACTATATTATTAATTATTACATGCAGACACACACACTATATATATATATACATACAGAAAATCAGTCAAAACTTAAACCATACCAATATCAATAACAACCAACAATCTCAATTTGTTATCAAGGCAACCTCCTTAAACAATAAAGGCGAATATCCATTTTTATCTACGGTCTAATATGTTTATATAGACATCAAAGATTTGTAACTTGACTACAAAGAATAAAATTATCAAATCAAAGAAGTTTAAATAAACCTTATTAAATAGGTAATATAATATTTTCTGGAAACAGCCTAACAAATAGTCAAGGAAGTATATATAGATCAGTATAAACCAGTATTAAATAGAATGTTAATAAATAGAGATAAAAAATAAGATAATATAGGAATAATATATAAAAATAAAAAAGGGGGGAGGGTTATAAAAAGAATGTTAATGGGTAAAGATTTAGAGAATAGATAATAAATTTATATAAGAAGAGTATTAATTTATAAAGGTAATTTAAAAGAAATAATTAAAGATAGGGAAGGAGGTAAATAATTGTATTTGTAGATTATAGTAATATTATGGTTTTAATTGAATATTATATATTTGGAATGTATTAATATTTTATTTATTTGTGTTATTATTTTTGTTTTTTATTTTTATTATTATTATTATTTTTTAAGGAAACTTGATAATGACTACAGAATGTAGTTGAAACGTTGTATGGAAGGAGAAAGAAAATTATAGTTTGGAATAAAACAAGTTTTAAAAAGAAAAGGAATGTTGAATTTATATATTTATAACTTTTAAACTGCACTCCAACTATAATATATATATATAACTGTCCTTTTAACAATTGATAATAATAATAAAATTAAGAATAAAATGAAAATATGATACACACAAATTAATTTTAATCTAGGATAATTTAAAGATGACTAACAGGTGACTGCGCACATGGTATAGTGACTATACACATTTTAATTTTAATTGTCTAATTTATATAGCCACAAGTAACTATCAAATTGAACACACAAATAATACAAGTTTCTATTCAGATTCAAGTATATTACCTGATTGCTATATCCCTCCATCTTAATACTATTATTAAATGACAAAATAAATAAATGGCTTGGACTTCGGATGAGAAATAAACAAGCAACAAAACTCTAAATAATAATAACTTTAATTAACAAATAGAATAATAATAACAACAACAATAATAAAACTACTCACATATTTGCATTTAAAGTTATATGAAGAGCACACATGAGAGTAAAATTTTTTGTGGTTTTATAATAATTCAAAACGTAATAGAAAGTTCAGTTAATTAATTACCTTGATATCTTTGTGAGTTCACATATATTTCTATCTCTATGAACGTAGATATATATACCTGCTAGAAATAATTAACATTTTGACTTTTGATTCATTTCGTTGTAGTTTCCCTATAAGAGTTTCCACTGCATTTTTCCTATAAGTGTTTCCCAGATATTTAGAGCATCGTAATAAATAGATTTACAAAATAATTCATAGAAAAATATTTCTATATGATAATCAATTTAGATGGCTAGTTTTTCTTCTTATAGAAAGTATCACATTTTTAGCTTCAGCACTACATAATAATGAATAGATTAATAAGATCAAAGCTCAGCATTCCTTTGTTTAGAGCTTCATAGTCAGCTGCACCATTGGAAATGTCAGGAAAGGCATTCTAGCACAAAGATTGCATTATTTTTTTTACTTACATAATCATTACTATTTTTACTAATTTCTATTCAGTGAATGACACAATGAAGAAGTAACAACAATTCCCAATTTTTATGTAAAGCAGGTGATCGTAGAGAGCTTCTGTGACTGGCTTCTATAGCAAGGTTTTTTTTTTAAACAGTAATTTTTATTTAAAATAGAAATGATAATACATTTTACTTTTTACAATTATTATTAACATTTCCAAAACACTTTAAAATTTATTTTATACATATAACTTTTAATATTCTAGAATATATAATAAAGAAAAATATTCACATAAAAGCCATAACAGTAAACTTAGGCATGAGGGTTGTATTTATTCCTCCTCCATTTAGGAATAAAATAGTCTATTTAGTATAAATACTACTCAAATTTATTACTACTCTAAAAAAAATTCTTTTAATTTTACAATAATGTCATGCTTAGCCATACTTATTTGAAAAGAGGACCCTTAGTCTAGATAACATTTACAAATCCATTATATTGGCATGTATATACAAATAATTTCTTTTATTAATTAAATCCATCCTGGAATGCTGAGATGAATAATGAAATCTCCCATTAACAATGAATATAACTTGCAACATGAACATCAAGAAAGTTATCTCAAGCACAAATATATAAATGAATAACATATTTAATTAAAGCTTTGCTCTACTATGAGAATTAGAGACTAGTAAGCAATACATCAGAAGAATTATGCTTGGCTCTTGAGATTTAGTGGCTGATAGATATAAAAACATGCCTGGCTCACTTTTGAGACTCAGAGGCTGATAGATATAAGGCTACACCTAGCTCACTTTGCTGAGATAAAGACTCTGAAGTATTAATAAAACATGCCAATCTCAAAATAATGAAAAACTCTCTATTCATCATCAATACAGAAAGCAATATGAGCAACCATTGATAAACTTATAAAAATCAAATTATATAATACTTTCTTTCACATGCTTTAGCAACTAACACTATTATACCTAGATCATTTATCATGACTTCTTTGTTAACTATTGTAAGCATTTAAATGGTATAGTTCATTTTTTAAAGCTAGTAATTTATTTTTTTTTTGATGTATAATATATAATTACTTGTTTATTCTCCTATATCATGTACCCATTAAAAATTCCAGAATCATAGAGGTCATCCTTATTCAAAGAAAATTTAAACCTAGCCTCTCTCTAAATATTTTCTCTCCTCACTTTCCATCCTATCATTACACCTTCTTTTAATTGCTGTATCAGGGATATGATTTATTTTTCTAGCAGATGATCATGGTTCATGACCTGATTAATAGAAATATTCTTCATTATTAATATCAGATCCACTTCCAGTCTGCTGAAATATTCTTGTTCTATTGGAACTAGTGGCACTGTCTATTGACTTCTAGCTACCCATGAAGGTTGATCTTTGGGTCTTCTTCCATATTATGGTTTTTTGTACATAATGAAATTTATCTGGAGTTCAAATCCCTTTTAAATGGCTCTCTACGTTGGGGTTTAATCCCACTTTCAATCACAATTATTTGCAGGTTTGCTGCTATCAAACACATTAAATAATTCAGCTACATGGTCTACAGTTTTTTGATCAGTGCCTATTAGCATCTGTTCAATGTGATTAGGGAAACTATACTTAATTATGCATACAATATGGCATTCAGACAAAGGGTCAGCAGTCAAGGCTTTTAGTTTGGCTACTTGCCTTTGAAAAAATGGGTAAATAAATCACCAGGTCTGCAATTCTCTTAGGCAATACAATGTTTGATCCCTCTTGACAATTCACACTCCAGTAGGAATTTAACGGAGCCGGTTTAAACTTAAAATATCCCATCATGCTTGAGATGTACTTTGGAGATGGCCACAAACAATTGCAGTTTTAGCCTCTTCAGTCAATTTATATCTTTCTAAGCAGCTAAGATACTTAGTTGGAACCTCCCCTATATATCATTAAAAAAACCCTAAATTTTTAAATATTGATTGACAATACTGGGATTAGAATTATATATTTGGGTATCAACATCTGCATTTTAATTTGACTTCCACCTTTTATTTGAATATTTTCAATTGTTTGAGTCAAGTAGTTTATTTCTTTCTTTGTTTGAATCAACCCATGCCTATTCTCTAGTTTTATCTCTTCAACTATTCCATGCAATTGTTCAAATTTCTTATCCTGCTCATCTTTATTTAATTGACCTTCGAGATTTACATCAACAATTTTACTTTCTAACTCTACAAAATGATTTTCCAACTTACCTATTATTTGTTCTCTTAACTGCTTTACTGTTGTTTGTTTTCTTTTGTCTGATTCCCAATTTGAGTTGTCATTTCCGTGAAGATGCTTTCCATATTCTCTTTATTTTCTTTATTTTGTGTTTTAAGATCTTTCAATTTTGTGTTTTGTTCTTTCATTAGTTTAAACATGCTTTCCATGTTCTCATTGGTTTCTTTATTTTGTTTAAACATGCTTTCATGTTAGTTTCTTTGGTTTATTTAAACATGCCTTCTATGTTCTCTTTATTATGTTTTAAAATTTTTTTTATCCCATTGTGTGAACATGCTGTCCATGTTTTCTTTATTTTCTTTTTTAAATTCTGTGAACATGTTCATGATCAAATTTATAAACTCATTATTATGAGCCTCAGTTTTATTTCCCCGAGCTTCCATTTTTGTTTTAGCTTGAGTAATCATATATATATATATAATTTATAAAAAATTTAGCTGCTAACTTTCTATAACAATTATATATAAAACTCTAATAACCCTCTTTCTATTATTGCAACTTACTTTAATTTTAATGCCTTATTTTATTTATTTGCATATTATTAGTACTACCAATCCATTTCTATCACTATTGCAGTTTAAGACATTTATAAGTTTATTGATTAATTTTTATTTTTATTTATAACAAAATAAATTATTATATTTTTCATCTGACCAAATAATTATATTCCATATTTCAATGACTATTTTTTTAGCATACTAATAAAAATTTTTTTAAATTAAACTAGGTTCAATCCCTGTTTGTGCTGATCAATAACAATCCAGGACTAAGACCTCCAAATGTAATGGTAACTGCCCTTTTAACAATTGACAATAACAATAAAATGAGAACACAATATGTGCAAATTAATTTTAGTCTGGGAAAATTTAAAGATAATTAACAGGCAACCGTGTACATCATGGAAGGACTATACACATTTTACCTTTAATTGACTAATTTATATAGCCATAGGTAGTAATCAGAAAATATAGTTCCAATCTGCCTAAAAACATTTTAATATGTGTTCAATTTGATCAATACTGGTGGTTATATAAATTTCGACAATTAAAATGTGTATAGTTGCTCCACCATGTACATGGTCACCCATTAGTTAACTTTAAATTCCCCTAGATTAAAATTAATTTGTGAATATTGTTTTCATTTTATTGTTAATTTTACTATTATCACTTGTTAAAAGGGCAGTTACCATTACAATATATATATATAAAATGCAATACATAATTAAATAAAAGCTATAATCAGATTATAGTATGATTGCCATTCTAAATAGCAAAGATGGCAGTCAGCCATAAGCTGGATACAGCTTTCATTTATTTATTTATATATCAAAAACTGTAGAATAAATTAGTGTTTTGCTTCATTATTTATTATTTAGTCTGATATTATATATAGATTGTGATAATTCATCAAATGTGTATATAAAGTTTAAAAAAAAATAATGAAAATAATTCTGATAAAGGCAACATTAAACGATAATAAAATAAAGTTTATATTTTTCTTAGATTTGAGGCTTCTTCAAATAATGTAGTAATTACTTTTTAAGTAAAAAAAAAAAGAAAGAAACAAATTAATGATTTGAATGTATTTTTTAACAAAAGTACACTTGGACTAATTTAGAAGGGAAAACTACAGATAAGGGATGTAAATGAACTAATTAACGAATTTGAAAAAATATAAAAACTATGAAAAATATATATATATAGAAAACACAGATATTTACCAAGAGAAGTTACAAAATATCAGGTCAAGTTTAATTAAAACGGTTGCAATTAAAAAATTAGAGAGAAATTCAGAAATACAGAAAGTTACAGAGTTAGTTCAAAAAGTTGAATAATGTGTCCTCCAATTATCATTGGAATCAGACAGTTAAGAGAATATATGGTACATTGTCAAATGACTGCTATATTAAAACCAAAGTCAGTAAAAGATTAAAAAGATTTGAATCAATATTCATGCTTTTGAAGAGAATTAATCTATTTACACTGAGAGAGAAATTAAAGCTTCATTTTTAATCCATTACCTGTGCTATAAAGTTATCAATGTTATGTTGACACATAACTAAAGAAAAAAAGATATTAAATAGACTTTGTTAATAGGACATATGAATGTAATTAACACAGGCAAATTTATCTTAATAATATTTATAACTTAAACTTTATTAAAATCTGTTATTCAAATATTTAAAATGAATAACATTTATTGCAATATAATTGAAATTAAATTATAATTTTAATGTTTTGTTTTTTGCTGCAAAATATGTCAAATACAACAATGAATTGACATGCATATGTGTACAGGTATTCACTTTAAAACAAAATTAGTATATTAATTATTTTTACAATTCTTTTTAACTTTTATTTTATATTATTATAAATAAAGCATTTCACAAGTATAATGTTTACAGAAGGAATTATTTTAAAAGATTTTGAAAAAATTTGTATATGTAGGTTTTTTTAAAAAAAGGTTAATTGTTTGGTAGTTCATAAGAAATTTGAGCACTGAAAGTGAAGGAACAGAACCATGACTCATGGACTTTGAGTCTGCCCTCTAACCAGTTCAATAAATGACAGTGCATAAAACATATTTAATTAACTAAAATATAATGATTGGTAGTATCATTATTTAAATATGGTAATCACATTTTATGAAGTATTAATTATATCTTTAATAATGATGTGGATGTTTGTTAATTAATTAGACCATATAATATATTAAAGTGTTTAGCTTAATTAAATTTGAATGAATTCTATTTTATTGTTAGTTTATTAAATTATATTAATTATAATATAATAAAGAAAATATACCATTAGAAGATCTGGAAGAAATATATTCCTTAGAGTAATCAAAAAGAAATGAATATTGTCTGTATATCTCTGACTAATAACATGAAACGCTTACAATATGGTGTAATTAGAGTATCATAGGTGTATAGCACAAAGCAAACATGTAGCATAAAAACATGTCATTTGATTATGGTAATCTCATTAAATAGTTAAGCACCATCTTCTTAGAGTTTTATCTATATTATTGACATCAATTTCCTCACAATTGGCACAATGATCTCCACTTTAACAGTTATACTCTATCATCCCTCATCGATAACTACATTCAATTATAAAATAGTTCATCAAACTCTGGTTGTCATTGCATTTAAAGATTATCTGATGATCATCAGTTTATAACTTTTTCCAACCATAACAAAACATATGAACTTAATAAGCAATTAATAGAATAAAATATGTAACTTTGCTAGGTATTCGTAAAAAAAAAAGGTTCATTGTGAAGAAAAAACAATTATTAAAAAAAATAGTGTAGGAATCAAAAGAAAATTTTATATAACAGATAATATATATATATATATATATATATAGAGAGAGAGAGAGAGAGAGAGAGATAAGATCATTCCTTGTTGTAGAAAATATATATTTAGATAAGATGATAAATGAGTGACCATTGGAGTAGATATTCAAACAACTATATACTTTATTTGCCAATAAATGAATATTCTTTAAAATAAATAAAAGTTGTGAATTTGGGATTAAAATAATTTAAAATAAAATTAAAGTAGTAAAAATAGATTGAAAAAACAGAAATTAATAGTAAATAATGTTCTTATAGAAAATATTTATAAAGTTAGGTTAACTAATGATGGAAATAGCAACAAAATAGTGAGACATGCAATAGTTAGAGGTATTTCCAAAAAAATTAAGAGTGATAAAGAGGTTTAATAAATTGGATTTATATGTTAGATTATTTCTATCATCTAATATTAATAATGAAATGTCTGGAAAAATTTTAATTTTTATTTAAATTTTCCAATTACATTCAACTGTTAGTAATAGCACACATAGTAATAGATATACACAATATTTTGAGTGATATTATTCTACTCTCTTCTTCAAAAGTTGACTTGACTAGTGGCAGTGCAAACAAGGGAAGGAAACCTGGACCTAGAGATTCTAGAATATTGAAATTTAAGATAACAGTATAATCAACTGAGCCATTCTTCTAGAGGAAAAAGTGAGTAGAAATTTCATATACTTATCTATGAGATTCCTACTGATTTCTCCACTTTTTCCAAAGAACAAAGTTAACTAGTGATTTTCAGACATTTTGTATAGTCACACAAGGTTAACTTATAAGATTATTTGATATTGTCATGAGAGCAGCTTCTTTGAATTTTCTTCTTTGTATCTTTTCCTCTATATCCCATATTTTTCTCAATTGAACATGTGTTTACTGGTGCATACATGGTTTACAACTTTAGACAAATGTTTTCTTTTTTCTAATCATCAGTTTATGCTCTTGCTATTGCTTTTCAATGGAGCAACTGATCTTACTAATATACACTGTCCCACATTCACATAATATTTCAATTTTTGCTTTTCAGCATTTCAAGTTTAGGCTTTGTAGGTGTTAAAATTGCTTGCAGTGTGGTATGGCTCTGGAAAGCTGTTCTCTATTATATTTATTGATAGTTTTCTTTAATTTGTCTGCTATTACTGGTATGTATAGATTTACTACAGTACCAATAAATATTTGACCATAAAAAACAATTACTGGCACTATAGTGTATCCATATATACCAGGAATAACTGACAAATTTAAAAAAATCATCAATAAATATAACACCAGAATAGCTTTCCAAAGTCATACCATACTACAAGGAATTTTAACACCTACAAAGTGTAAACTTGAAATGGTGAAAAAAAAAAAAACTGCATCTATAGAATAAAATGTAAATGTCTATTTAATAGATAACAAAAAGAACCATTAAAAAATAAAAAAAAAATATTGGTACTAGTGTATACCCACATATCAAAAATAGGAGACAAATTAAAAAAAAATCATCAATCAATATAACATAAGAAGAGCTTTCTAGACCTGTATCACATTGCAAGGAATTTTAACATTTACAAAACCTAAATTTGAAATGCTAAAAAACTAAAATTGCATTTATGAAATATCGCACAAATAGTATATATTTTTTTTTTTTTGTGAATAGAAAGATGAAGTATATTGGTGAGAAAATTGGAGAAAATACAAAAAAATTGGATAGAGAGAAAAAGGGACAAAAAAGAAAATTCAAAGAAGCTGCTCATATAGCAATGTCAAATAATCCCATAAGTCAATCTAGTGTGTCTATATATAATGTCTGGAAATCACTAATTAACTTTGCACTTAGGAAAAATTGAAGAAATCAGGAGGAACCTCATAGATAAGATATAAAATTGCTGACTGCTGACTTTGGTTGAATGGCTTAGTTGATTATACTGTTACCTTAAAATTCAATATTCAAGACACTTAAAGATCCAGATTTGATTCCCTTATTAGTACTGTCACTAGTCAGGCCCACAACATTTGAAGAAAAGAGGAAAATAATATCACTCAAAATATTGTGTATATCTACTAGTGTGTGTGTACTACTATTAACAGTTGAAAGTAATTGAAAAATTTAAATAAAGTTTAAATTTTTTTAAAGACATTCAATATTTAATATTAGATGATGGAAATAGTCCAACATATAAATACAATTAAAATATCTTCTTCACTAATCTTCAGTCAAGCCTTAGTGAATGAATCATTTTGGAATTTAGTTTTTACTCAAATTCACTTAAATATAAATGATTAGGTTAAAATTGTCTTATTTTGGTCCTATTATCAAATGATTTGCTTCACTAAAAAAATGCATAAAACTGTAAGACATTGAAAATAAAAAAAGAAAAGTATGGCCAACAGAAAAAGAATAGACTTTTATGATTTCTATTAATAATTAATATAAAAACAATCATAGATCACTAGAAGGATATGAATGCAGAGAAGAATGATTTAAAAAAACTTGGGGGAAATAAAATTAGTAATGTTAGAATATTGAAAGTAAAGTAAGTAAAAAAAAAAGAGAAGCATTAGAATGACTACATATGTAGAGGCAGAGTGGTTATTATAAATATATTGAAAAAGAGAATGAGAGAAAATAAATGAAGGAAAAAACTGGAAGATGGTTTTTAAAAAAAAATCATGAATATTAAAAAAAACTAGAGCAAAAACAATATTTTGTGGTTAAGTCCTATTTTTTTTAGCAGGCAACTAACGATAATCAAAAGGAAACAAGTCTCATAATTAAACAATCAATATTTTGAGCCTTTTCTACTAAAGTAATTTTTTACAATTACATTTTCTCCTTTGATTCATATCTTCAATCCTTGGATGAAAATGCTCATTAAAGTTTTTGATGCTGCACTAAAAAAGAGATGCTAAAATTAGTTGTGATTTAGATGGTGAAAGTAACAGTAAACTATTACTGATAATGATAGAATAGAATTATTTGATCACGGCATTTAATTATCTAGATACATTAATTGTCTTTGATTAAAAAAAGTACCACACACATAAAACATTATTTAAACGTTTAATAACTATTTTAATCTTTTTTCTTTTCTAGAAATAAGAATGCTTTCTCCTATTTCAATTATTTGCCTGACTTTAACGTTACTAGTCTTCTGATCTCAAAATAATATATAGAAAACATACTTAGCATCCGCATACACATTCAATTATTTACATTTTTATTTAATATAAGAATGTGTATGCATATATAAAAAAGGTATGACCATTTACAGAATGAAACACAACATATATGATCTAAATTTGTAAATATTGAAAACATATAATTTTATTATAATAAATGCAAGAAATTTATGTCAACAGACTTAACTCTATTTTCCAGCGTTTTAAATCGATATATGTATATTACTCACTAAGTTAAAAACTTCGGCTTTAGTTTATTTTAAATATTTAGATTAAAATCAAAAAATCACGTACAAAAAAATTAGTTATTGATCTTTACAATAACTTATTTTGTAAATATTCAAATATCAATATTCTTTTCTAAAGAACAGTTTAAAAGTGACATTACTTACATACATACATAAACATGAGGATATAAATATTTACTAAATAGTTAAGCATTCCATTCTATAGGTGAAATAAAAAATCAATCTGCTTTTTCATCTCGCAAATTACGTGAATTCAAACACCCTGTACTGTTGAAATTAAGATCCTCCGAACATTCCAGTTCTACTTCCGGTGATCAAATATTGCATTGTTCAAGGTCAAACAAGGATTATATAGTTCAACAAAATTTTTTGTTCAGAGATCTTTCATAACTCTATAATAATATTAAAAGAGTAGTGATTTTTCCCACACATTAGTGCCACCTAGTGCAAGCTCTGGTAATCAATAGATATAAGAAACTTGTCCATCATAATCCCCACCCAATGCCCACCTATCCAATATCCCCTATTGGATGGAGATTATGATGCACAATGTTCTAGCATCTACAGATTACAACTGTTTTCATCTCTTTATTAATATCTTAATTTGTCATATAATTTTCAAATTTTCAATAATATTTCATTTAATGAAAGAAATTTCTTATTTTTCACTTCTTTATAACTTATATTTTCAAATATTAAAAAAAAGATTAATAAGATATTAAATGTGGTTGATAAAATTTGTAAAGGAGAAAAAAAAAAAAGATTAAAAAAGTTAATTAAGCAGGAAGTTAATCTACAAGTTAAAACATTAAATAGAGATACTTAGAAAATTTATTTAATTAAAATATTGAAAAACTGGGATTTGAAATGTGTTAAAAATTTCATCCGTGGTGTATTGGAGTTAGATCTAAGATATTGAAAAAAGAAATGAAAAAAACTGTACTGGATTTGTATCAAATGATAAAAAAATTATCAAGTTATATCAAAACTTGTAAAAAGAGAGAAAACAAAAAGATAGCTGTTTAATCAAGATAGTGAAAAAAAAAACCTAGCATGTATGAGACTTGCCATCATCAGATTTTCAATTGGATGGACAGTTGAAGAGTTGGAGTATAAAGATTGGCTATCTTAATATATATCTCAGCATTTATTGCATATATGTGTAGAGATGATAATCTGGACCAACTGATGATTGCTGGTATAGCATAAAATACATATATTGGTGATTATTTATCTTTTCAATATATATATGTGTTCAAGTGCATCAGTGTTATGAGATGGAACAGAGAGTGGTGGATCATGAGAAAGACTGTGCTCCTATACCCTATACATTACATATATTGATACAGGTATATAATAAGCCTGTATTTCAGTTGTTATCACAATAATGTAAATTGTTTTTTATATAATCATCATGAGTTTTTCTTTGTTAATTTTTTTTTCATCATGAATTGAAGAGCTGGAAAATGAAGAGAATGGATTAGAAAAATTGATGAAGTGATGATGTGACTTTCTGGACCTGTCCATGGAACAGATTATTATTATAAAGGATCTGATGGTAATTAATGTATCTGTCTACCATAACCATGAAGTAACCATTCCAGATAAATCATGAAGTTTTTTTCCTGGTCACAAAAACTTATAATTTTTCTTGATAATTACAATTGGCTATAGAATTTATTGGTTAATAAATTGATTAAAAAATCAAAAAAATACTTTATTATAATAGAATGCTGACTCATTATCAATAAAAGAGTTAGCATTTCATTATCTTAAATCTAAACATTGTACTTGCAAAATTTATTGATTATTACATAATTTAACATCTTCAAATATTAGCACAAAGTAAATTATTATATTTCAAAAGTGGTAATAAAATTATTAAAAAAATAAAATAGATTTAAAGTTAATGATTTATATAATCACGAACTTACTTCTAGATACTTAAGATTGGCTCATATAAGTGCATTTGAGTTTGAAAACAAGATGGTTGTTTATATTTTTTCAAAGTTTCTATCATATAGCTAGGGTGACAATATCTTTACAGTTTTAATATCACTGTTCAATGCCACTGGTGAGGAGGAATTACCTTCCACATAATTATGATCTACTTAAGTAAAACAAAACAAAATAGTTACTATAAAAAATTAAACAGTACAGTAAATACCTGCAAATTTATATGGTTAATTAATGGTTATAGGTTCCATTTTATTATTTTCATTTGTGTCTCCGAAGAAGGAAGCTTTCTTTTGCAACATAATCATACAACATGGATGAGGGAAAAACTTATCTGTAAATCAGTTGGCACACAGATTGCAAAAGTTTTAAAAAATTGATTTCAGTGAAGAAAAGGAAAAGGGTGAGATTAATCAGTATTTTTTTTAAATACTTTTTTGATTATTTAAAAATAAATATTAATATGAATATACAATATATATTAAAATCAACAACTAACAGTTACATATAATATTTAATTTCCAGAAGCACAAGAGTATTTTAAAATCAAGTGGTGAAGAAAAAAGCAAAAAAACATTTAATTTGGAAAAAGTTTGATATATCAAGAGTGCATGCTGAATTAATAACAAACTAGCTGTATTTATTAAAAATTTACACACCATTGATATTATAAGAATATTATTTTTATTTAGTTCCACTTACATTACCATTCAATTTAAAGTTATAAATATTAATTCATATTAAGCGCAATGTCAGCACGTAATACTTATATAAAGCTAAAACTTTAGTACATGCACCTTGACTGCTTAATTTTAGCAAGAGAGACCTCTACAAATCATAACATGAGATTCGACTTTATAAAGATAAGAGGGACTCTCTTATCTCTAACCTATTTTTCTTAATTATATAGGCAAATCTAAAGCATTTTGATTTGGGAGCATGAAGCTAATAAATTCTTCACTGATTAAGTCCACTATTTCTATTAAACATTAACATTCACGAAATCTTTCAATTTACAATGAGTCAATATTCAGATATTAAATTTAGAAATATTTTGAATCAATTTAAAGTTATAAAATACATGCGCCTTGAGTGCTTAATTTTAGCAAGAGAGACCTCTACAAATCATAACACGAGATTCGACTTTATAAAGATAAGAGGGACCCTCTTATCTCTAACCTATTTTTCTTAATTATATAGGCAAATCTAAAGCATTTTGATTTGGGAGCATGAAGCTAATAAATTCTTCACTGATTAAGTCCACAATTCTCTTCCCCTTCAGGTTATCCCCAAACATGAACTGAAGTCTACATCTAAAAAAATAAAATATTGGGAAGTCTATAAATGGTTTCATGGTGATCATTATGACTCCATTAATACTCCAATTTTAGGCTTAAATAACAAATAACTCATTAATAAATTTAGACACTGCTCCCTTGAACCTAAATATTTTGATTTCCTTGTTAAAACTAACCTTGAAGCATTACCCACTTTATATTTCTACAGATATAAAAGAAATTGTAAGGGTGTGGATAAATACTACAATCTGCATTAATGGTCGAGAGGTCAGCACAACTGCCTTGCACTTGCAGGCAGTTACCCGGGTTGCGGGGTCACGTCCCAGCCGATGCTATGACACTTAAAAAAAAAACTGTTGAAGTATACATTGAAACCAATATGTCTTGATTCTAATAAGCCATTCTAAAAAATTTCAACTCACAATGCAACTGGAAATACATTATGGTAATGAGACAGTAAGTATTTATGCAGAAAATTTCCAATAAACAAAATTGTAAGCCAAAGGAATAAAAGTCCAACTTTATCAGGACAGCTGATATGTGACATTTTAACTTTGACCTCAAAAAGTACACAGATATGTCAATGAGTGAAACCTAAGTCATGAACTATAGAAAACATAAGAAGCTATTGAAAAAATCCCTGCAAAGTATTGTGTACCCATGGTTATAGATATAGAAGTTATATGAATCATTAGAATAAAATAAAAACCTTTATAATATAGACTTATTTTTAAAAACCTCATTTTATTCTGATCTCCCTAGAATATATTATATATATTTGCATAGATAGTGTTATTAGAAACATATATATATATATTTAGTTTTTAAGTAATTTGAGCGTTCTATCATCAGATTTTCAATGATATGGATGGCTAAAGAGTTAAAGGATGGAGAAGATTGAAGCCTGTCCACTAAAGTTTGAAGATTTGCTACCTTAATAAACACTGAGAACTGATTATATATATATATATATATATATATATATATATATATAGTTATATATATATATATATTGTGGAAGATGATGATCTGGGCCAACTGATGATGAGTGCTGATTGAATGTGAAATATGTACACTGAAGATCATTTATCTTGCTCATATGTCTGTAGTCATGTGTATCGTTTGAATAAGATGGAGTGTATAGATGTAGGAATCTTGAAAGTCTGAGTTCAAATCTTTCTAATTTTTAAGAGATTGGGAAGTGAATGATTGTTTTTTTCTTCTTTTAAAGTGATGTAAAAGAAATGACTTTAATTGGGGTTTAATTTATTTTAATATTTAATTTTTTTAAGAGAATAAAAATTAATATTTACTCTCTGTTATAAAAGTTTGTTTGAAAATTAATTTTTATTCAAAAATGGTAATTATAAAGGATTTCGTGATAATATTTTAGATTGTAGATAAAAATATTAAAAGTTAGATAAATTAGAATACAGAAATCATAATAGGTAAATACAATATGTGTGCTCATGTGGAAATATGTTTTGATGTATATGAACTGTATAAGAACGAGAATCAAAGACTGCACAAGAATTTATTTATTTTTAAAAAGATAGTTGTATAATAATTTTAACTTAAATAAATAAGTTATTATTTTGCATACGATCAGTATTGTCTTGTACATAGATTTTGACCCTTGCATTAATCCACATTGAAATATAATTTTATATGTATAAATTTATTAAATAAATGCAATTATTTTGCGCCTGTGATTATAGTTAAGTATATTCTTTATTTATGATATTGTGAGGAGAAGTGATTAATTTTAAGAAATATTGTTTAGCAGGGATTCAAAAGTTGGTCTTTATGAATGATTTAATGTTATTACTTTAGGAGAAATAGGATCTGATAGTTAACCACCTCATTGAAGTAAATTTTATAAATGACGTTTTGTAAGGGGTAGGACCCAAAAAATGGCTAACTCATTGAATTATTATTTACTTTAAGGAAGATGTATGAGTAGTTACATATCTATTTCCAAAATTTACATTGGAGATGTACTTTGTATACTAACATTATTATATATATGATAGCAGTGAAGTTAAAGATGCCTGAGTAAGTGAATTATATTTGAAAGGATCATTAATATGTGAAGCTATATCATTCTTGATTTTGCCAGGCATTACAAACAGAGTGGGGCTGTATTGGTTAGTTTAATCATTAAATTTTATGAGGGATTAACATAAATAATATTTTAAGAAGATTTTTTAAAAAAATCATATTAATACAGAAATATTTCTTGATTGGTATTTGTTCAAGATGCACCCAAAATTTGCCGTTGATCATAAACTCAACGCTGAAAGATGAAATAACATATTTATTTGATTAATAGGCTGTAGTCCTATATAGTCATAGTATAATATAATAATAACAGACATTCTATTCACCATCGACCATTATAATATATATATATACTCTCCTTATTTTAAAACCCTTTCCATTTTTAAATTATGAAATGATATAGGCAACATTTTTAATTATTTTTATAACCATTTTGAAGGAAATCATTTTATTTTAAAGAATATGATTTGGAAAGTTTTATTTTTCTTTGCAATCTGCTTTTGCTTTTAATTTGATATAATAATGACGATGAAATATTGAATTTAAAAGTCAAAAGAGATGAAGTTATAAAAGAACTCTATTACATTCAAAATGGGTCACTGAATTTGAAACTTTATTAAGAAAAAGAATCAAAATACAAAAGTAGCAATCTTTCCCAATGTTCCATATCATCAAATAATTACAGCCACACACACACACACATATATATATATTTGCATTAATTGATCAAAAAATAGATCTGCAGCTTACGTCACTCAAAATTCGATAAAATATCCAAAATTAATTTATAAACAAATATTCAATCATTAGTACCTTTTCTTACATGTATTCCTAAAGATCGGTTTCGCCTCAGAGTAAATGACATACGAGAAGTTTCTTCTTAATTGACTTAACTTTTTTTTTTCCAATCAGTCAAATGAAAGTGGGATATGCTCTATCTAATCGTTTACGAAGGTACATTAATTTGTTTTCCAAAGGAAAGATAAAATAACTAGACAATAAAATAATATGATTAATAGTAAAATTTGATAGTCGTCAGTGATAGTTTAGTCATTGTTTATCATAAATGTTTTTTTTTTTGGTTTTTATAAGAGGCAAAAAAGGTCTTTAGTTATTCCGAGTTAAAAAAACATTTTTACCACATCTCCAATTTTCACTAAAAATACATTTGAATATATAACCAAAAATTACTTCTCGTTTAGATATTTATTTATTAACACATTATATTTATTTTTTGTTTAGTAATAAAAAATATTCTTCAACAATTCAAAAAGAGTCTTGCATTGGTGGTCGAGAGGTTAGCGCGACTGCCTGGCAGTTGCCCGGGTTGCAGGTTCGCGTCCCGGCCGATGCTATGACACTTAAGAAAAAAAAAACAATTCAAAAAGAGAGATTAATGATAACGTTGTGTGCTGCTGCTTTTTTTGTTTGCTTGTCATCGCAGAACGAAGTCCTCACAACCAAGTTTGAATATAATCATTTGGTTTAAATAAATATTGTAATGAATCATGCATATTGAGAAATAAATTTTCCACATGTTTAATAAGTAATTAATTTCTTGTTTCATTTGAAATTAAGTTCATGTTATTGAAACCTCGTTTGCACTTACCGGAACTATGTGGTATGAGTTACATTCTCCAAATCGGCAGTAGCTTTCCTTTTGCCATTTTCCAAATAGTCTTTGTATGCAATATAGATTTTGATGGTGATAAAATAATGCCTATGTAGAGTAACTCCCTTTCTTTTTCACTGAGTCCAATTTCAATATCTGTCCTAAATTCACTTGGTTCCAAAACTTGGAATTTGTTTTCAATATTTTTCTAGGATGAAAAAATATTGACATGTAATCTGTGATTCATACTATTGATAATACTAGTTTAGAATTGAGGTTTGTTAATAATAGAGATTTATCATTGTGTACTTTTATAACTGAATGAAATTTCACTTCTTTAAAGGCATTTACAACTTCCAATGATTACCTTTTGGTGAACATTTGGCGATTTCAAGTTCATAAATATATTAGCATTAAGATGTAAACTATAATTGCATCTCTATTTTGTAACAAATTTCTAATAATAAAGATAATTCATATAATAAAATCGTATATTAATTAAAGCTAAATTTAGTAGCAACTGTTTAGATCAATATATATATATATATATATATATTGTACCCTTACTTCTCGATGTATAATATAGTTTGAAATACGACTAGCTCAATTAAATTATTATGCTTAATTAAAATTTGCATATCTATCTTTAATATACTTTTATATTATCATATTCTAATTAAATTTATTGTTAATTATCAAAATCAATATAATTCTATAGTATGTACTAATTAAATAAGTATTTATTAAAATCATGAGACTGTGAAGTAAAGTTACAAAGTAATAAGTAGATTTACATTGAGTCAATATCTCCCCAAGACACTGTCTCAATGGCATAAGAATACTATTACCTCCTTATTAACTTACTACTACATCTATAGCATTCTTATGGCTTTTAAATAAAATAAACTATCTTTAATAATAATAAAATAAATAAATCTTAACTTTTAATTTTTAAAAATATAATTAAATAATCTCAGATTCTTCTAATTATCTTAAAGTAATGATAACTCATGTAAATAAGTATGATATGGGATTTTATATCAAACCTAAATACACCTAACTTATTTTAATAATAATAATAATAATACTACTCTTAGGGTATAACTTAACCTTATCTATTCCTATTATATCATCAATCATTAAATAATAATAACATGTCTATCTTTTATTTTCATATAGTATCTTAATTTTAGAATAGATCAAAATCTTACAACTTAATAATCTGTGGCAATAAATAATATTGTACTCTTATATTATGCATTATAATTACTCTATGACCATTGTAATATAATGTAATAATGTCAATCAATTCTCATAAATGATAATCAGGAAAATATTGTATTTATTTCTAAAATAATATTAATAAATTCACATTGTGCAAATATTATGTTTGTTCAAATTATCTGTTGTCAAATGCTGTGGTGTAAAATAATGAACTCGACACACTTTTAAAACGAATTAAACAAATTTATTTACATTAACTTCAACTAAGAATTTATTTACAATATTTACAGTTCAAAATTATGAAAACAAAGAAAATAAAATAAGAAAATAATAATACAATATGTTTACACTGTTATTAATTCATATTCCTAATAAGTAATTATACATTCTTTAAAATGCTGTACTAATAACATTGAAGTATGTTTTCAAAACTTAGACTTTAAACAAATATCAGTGAACTTTAATTATTACACAGAAAAATTTATGTAAACAATGTTTATATAGCATATGTAAATAATTAAACTTTACTAATTAAATTGCTACATCACTTAAATATTATTGTTACTTATTTCATCATATACTAGTATGTGTTCACTTTACTATTAGTATTACTTGAATAGCATAATATAGAAACTAATGTATAATGTAATAACAAAGAATTGATTATAATTTTATATTTCACTTATTGCAATTCATGCTACATGTTTTGTTAAATATGCATTACATATATGTACTGTTAAAATAATAATATTTAAATTATTCATCAATTTCAAATTCATAAAGCACTATATTAGATAAATTTTATGATTCTTTTCTGTGTGAAATTATTACTTTACTTTATGTGTTATTCTACTCCTTCTTAATAAACTTTTATCTACAAAAACATCCTCTAAAACTTATTTAAAATTCCGGGAAAACAACCTTCAACTTTAAATAAATACTAATTATCCAAACTATTTATACTACGTCATCTATATTCAGTAAACCTTTAATTCAAACATAAACTTCTACATAAAACTTAATTTAATTTATCCAATAAAATAAAAATAAAATATAGACTTTGAGATTTCTTCCTAACTTGAAATAAAATAATTACTTGTATGAATAATAAATATAATTATAATACTCCAACATAATAATAATAAAAATAAAAATCAAAATTTATTTACGAAAGAATCATATAATTATTTCTAAGCTTCTTATGTAATGTTGTATCATATTTATATCATAAATTCAAATTATGCATATTTAAATAAAACTGTTACTGCCAATATAATGTGTGTGTATTTTTAAAATATTCATACATCCATTCAACAATAACATATCATTTGGTTGATCTAAAGAAAACATATTAAATACATCAAAATTATTATTATTATACAATTTTTTTTACCATCAATAATGATTTAATGTACAGTCCATCTTCCAATATTCTTCGGAATTACAGCTTCATAAAAATAATTCACATTTACACTCACGATCATTCTTTAACATATTCCGTGTTATATTAATTATAAAATAAACTTATGCAATTAATCATTATATTATTTTTAGTTATTATTTTAAGAAATGTACCTATCTTATTTTTAATAGATTAATAATATTTAAATTTTATGTTAGATAAATAAACAGAATTCATATTACATAACTCCAGTGATGTCTCCTTTTCACCATAAAGTTCTTTAATCCTAGGCACATATTCACTAGAACACCATTTCCTGTTTCCGGTCCATCACGTGTTTTTTAAAAGTTTATGAAAAACGAAAATGTTCTTTTAAAACCAAAATAAAAGTTAATCAGTTCTTTTATAAAAATATAATAAAATTAAAATAGTTTATCTGATCCGGATGCAGTTCTTTAAAGAATATTATTTAAAAGTTATTATTCTTGAATTAGTTTATAATTTATGAAAAATTATCATTTAATTATTTTAAATTAACTGGGACGTCCACGTATTACTTGCACATCTCTTAACAAAATATCCAGGTAAGAATAAGCTTTTTTATTTATAAACGACCAGCGTTTAAATTATTTCAATATAATAATTTTTATTATATTAAGACTTTTAGCTAATTATATTTTCAATTTATTTGCCTTTTAAAATTGTCAACATTTAGTCTCTTAAATATAAAGACTTAACAGGGCAAATATTTTTAAAACTACTTTCATTTTTAATATCTTTACTTAAGATATACATTTAAATTTATAGCTGGCAAAATACTTTCTTCATAAAGAAGTATTTTATTCTCTAAAATATCTATTTTCTAATAGTCAATAGTAATTAGCTTTTAAAATTATATACTGTCCAAAATACTACTTTTCTCCATCTCGTAATTTTCCGAACTAATCCAGCGTTTGTCATACTTCTAGTATAAAGTTTCCGATATATTTTCACTATATATGATGTTCCCATGACCATTTGCATGTAAATTGAGCTCAATAGAGACGACCGATAGGGAAAAAATTAAGTTAACACTGCATGTCTATCATTTAAAACTTATTATTTACAAGACACTCTTATAATTTTGAAAAATGATTTTAAAAGCGTCTACAAAATTTACGTAGCTATTTTAAATAACACAATTAACTTGAAAAATCAATCACAGAGTCCTCTCCTAACAATTGACCTGAGCTTTTATACCGGAAGAAACTTCCCATTTGATTGGTACATTTAAACAATCAATTTGCTGGCTTATTTACATATTTACCAACAACACAAAATTAAAAATAAATAATGACTTATTTAATATTTAATATTTATTACATTATTAAATTTTTAAAATAATCTTTATCGTTTATTTAAATCCACTAAATATTTTTTAAAATATTCTTATTTACTTGATTTTAATTTTAACTTTTATAAGATTATTTTTAAATAAACTAAGTATTTTTTATACGTCATATTTTTAAAACAATATTTTAAAATCAGATTTAATATTCTACGTTGATTTATCTTTATTTTATCTCGTGATAACTCACGTATTATTTATAAATTTATAACATGATTTTTAAAATAGTTTTACAACTTTATTAGATAACTTCCAAGCATGTGTGCGTATTTAACTAACATCTGTTTTTTTTACAATAAAAGAAACGCTTCTCATAATCTAAAAATAACTAACAATTGCATTTTTAAAATAAATATTTTTTAAAAATAAATAAGATAATATAAAAGATTTTAAATTAATAATTCGATATTATTAAAATCAAATATTAATCTTCTATTTAAGGATTTATAATAATTAAAATATTTATATTCTTTTATAACATTATTTTATCAACAATAAATATATGCATTTAATTTTAACTTGTCTTTTAAATACCTTTAGTTTTAAATACCTACTTATTAAATATATTAATGCAGTATTGATTATGGCCATTTTTCCAACTATATTATAATCATCATCATTTAAAATGTCTCTCTCAATATCAGCACAATTTTACATATCAAATACTCACAGATTGCTTTAATTAAACCTTTTGAAATATTACCATAAGCAAAATTAACATCACATATTCAAATATAACTTAAATTTAAAATTTTTAATAGATTAGCACAAAAATTAACTGGTGACCCATACAAAAGGGCACAATATATATATATATATATATATATATATGTATATATATATATATATATATATATATATATATATATATATAAACATTACAAGCATAAAGCTAAACTAGTCAATATAAAATCAAAACTACCCCAAATCTAAAATTAAACCAGACCAGCATAAAAATAATATTAAAACACAACCTAAGGTTTTTTTTGTAGTTCTTTACACTTGAGAAGTCTGCTTGTAGCAGTGAAACCTTAGGTTGTGTTTTAATATTATTTTTATGCTGGTCTGGTTTAATTTTAGATTTGGGGTAGTTTTGATTTGATATATATATATATATATATATATATATATATATATATTTTTTTTTTATTATATATATATATATATATATATATATAATTCAATGAACAGATGTTTAGTTTTTATGTGATTTTTATCTGCAGCAATATGTTAAACCATTATACAAAGATTCAAAAGTTTACCAAAAAGCAGATACTGATCTAAATGAATAGCTGCTCATCTTATTCCCAAGACTTGCCCATCAATTTACTTTCTGTTTTTAAACTCTCTGTACATGATTTCATCTCTGTTTTTTTTTTTTGAAGATTGAGGATATAGAGAATATAGTTTATCCATAAATATTTGAAAATTAGTGTTCTCTTACGCTATAGCCTCTTCAATAAATAACTTAATACAGCAATTTACACACCGCAATGTAATTAGATTTGAATATTTATTTAATAATTATTTAGCAAATCTTCATTATTTTCCCTAAAATAATGCTTGTGTAATCACTCATAAATGAAATTATATTTTGCAAAACTCTTTAAAAGACATTCAGTTGTATGATGATGTTTAATCTATTAATTCAATGAAAGTGAAAAGAATGAATTGTGGAAATGTCAATTTATTTACTCTGCACTTCAAAATAGATTTTTTGCTCAATGTCATAAAATCATCAGTGAGAATTGGATATTTTCCCCATTGATTTCAGTAATTGCTTTACATACTCTTAATTTCATTTTTTTTTTTTTTGTTTGCAATATTATATTAGTATAAGATGATCTAGTTTCCAGACCAGAAACAATAATTGTTCTGTTTAATTGATGAAATTGTAATAAATCAAAGTAATCGGAATATGCTTAATTATGTTTGACAAAGATTATAAGTTAGTCCAAATACTTCACATGTATTGTTAACAGCAGAATTATTTAAATGATCAATTAATGTTTCTATAGATTGTATTCATTTTTTTAAAATTTGTTTGGCACTAATACATGCTTGTTTCTTTAGAATGTTCATACACTTTTTTTCACAAGGAATATCAATAATGCATTTTTATCCTTATTATAATAGAATATTAATGCCAAACTCTATTCCACTGAAATATTTATTCCTCGTGTCTCAGATATTCACAAGTTTTTTTTATCTTAGCACAAATCCAAACATCCCAATTTTTTCTGAATAGCAAATAATCCATGGAATTTTTTTTCTTAATCCACACATCAGATGTCCAAATTAGTTTTGAACTTTTGACATTGCCACTTTGTGTATATCAAGTTCTTTTATTGGAACATTTTTATTTATTTAAAAAATTACTAATACAAATGATATTTCATTTTTTAACAGTATTAAAATTTGTAGTTATTATTTAATATTAATGAAATATTAGAAACAGATATTCTTGCTTTTTTTTTCAGTGTACTTCACTGGAAAGCACAATTATTGGCAATTTTAGTACAGATGCTTATGTTTATTAAAAACTACATAGTATTTTGAACATGATTCAGATTTGAATGAAATTAATATGAAAATAACTGATACACTTTTAAAAACTGCAACAAAGATAGCTGGTAGAAAAAAGCAGCAACTGACTAAGAAAATTTCTACTGAGACTAGAGAATTTATGAAGAAAAGAAGGAATATGAAGATATACAAAAATGATGTATTAAAAAGAATTAAATATCTCGAATTTTGTAAAATGGTACGGAAAAAAGTTGAAAATGATATAAGAAAGTATAACTGTGAAATAGCAAGGAAAGCTGTAGAAGAAAATAAAAGTCTCAAGAATGTTAAACAACATTTTGGTATTGGTAGGAAATTTATATCTGCAATAAGAAAAAAAGATGGAATTATTACTAAAAAGAGAGATGACATCATGAAATTGGTAGAAGATTTTTATCAAGAATTATATAGTAATAAAGAATAAGTACCTCCTATATCTATTACATCTTCCGAATTGCCCAGAATTTTAAATGAAGAAGTGAAACATGCAATTAAATGTATGAAGAAAGGAAAGGCTCCAGGAAATGATGGAATTATAATTGATATATTAAAAGAAGAAGGTGAAGAAATAGAAACAATTTTAGCAAAGTTATATACCAAATGTCTAAATGATAAAGATGTACCAGAAGATTGGAAGAATGCAGTAATAATATTAATATTTAAAAAAGGTGATAAAGAAGATATTAGAAATTACAGACCTATCAGCCTTTTATCAGTTTTATATAAAATTTTTACCAAGATAATTACAACTCGTCTACAGAGAACTTTGGATTTCCATCAACCAAGAGAACAAGCTGGATTTAAAAGTGATTTTAGTACAATAGATCATATCCAGGTATTGAGAGAAGTCATAGAAAGGACAAATGAATATGAGTTGCCATGATGCTTTGGATTTGTAGATTATGAAAAGGCATTTGATTCTATAAACATTTCTTCAGTGATTAAAGCATTGGATCATCAAGGTATAGATCCAGGATATTGTCATATTTTAAAGAATATTTATAAAAATGCAACAGCAACAATTAGATTACATAATGATACTGGGAAAATCAACATTGAGAAGGGTGTAAGACAGGGTGACTCCATATCTCCAAAACTTTTTACAGCAGTGCTGCAAGAAGTATTTTGTGGATTAAAATGGGAAGCTAAAGGAGTGAAAGTAAATGGAGATTATTTAAGTCATTTAGATTTTGCAGATGATGTAGTTGTTTTTGCAAATAATGCTTTAGAGCTGCAGGAAATGTTGCAGGAGTTATCAGATGAAAGTAGAAAAGCAGGACTAAAGATAAATGTTAAAAAATACTAAAATAATGTTCAATGGATTTTCTCAAAATATGAAAATAAAGATTGATTATGATGAGTTAGAAGAAGTTAACAGTTACAAATACCTTGGTCAGATTACTAATACAGATGGAAACATAATGGATGAAATTAATCATAGAATTAAACTTGGTTGGAGTGCTTTTGGTAGAAATAACTTGATACTAAAAGGAAATGTGCCTATGTGTTTGAAAAAAAAAATGGTTTTTAACAAATATGTTTTACCAGTTCTGACTTATGGATCTGAGACTTTGGACACTTAATAGAAGAGCAATGCAGAGACTTCAGACCACTCAAAGGAGTATGGAGAGATGCATGTTGGGAATAACAAGAAGGGATCGAAAACGCAATGTATGGGTAAGAGAACAAACAGGTGTTACTGAATTGAAAAAATTAAGACTGAAGTGTAGTTGGGCTGGACATATTGTTAGAAGAGATGATAACAGATGGACAATTGAAATTTTAAACTGGATTCCAAGCAATTGTAAAAGACCCAGAAAGAGACCACATGTGACATGGATGGATGAAATAAGAAAATGTGCAGGGGTGTTGTGGAGAAGAGAAGCTAAAGATTGGAGAAGATGGATTAAACTTGGAGAGACCTTCATCCTGTAGTGGATTGATAATGGTTGTTGATGATGATGTGATGAATATACTCGATGAATACTTTGTATTAATGAAAATAAAGATAAGATTAAAAGATCTAATGAATGCATTAAGATGAGATCTTATAAAGACAATAATAATAAATTGAAGTTTATTTATATATTTGGTTACTGTTCAAAGAATTACTTTACTATCATCACAAACTAGCAATATTTTTATGTATGTATTGAAGTGGTTGGATCTAAGTTTGATCCGAGCTTCATGAGATCCTACCTTAACCTAGTTCAAACCCTGTGACTAACAGTGAATATTTCTGAATGTAATGAGACTTTATGCTATCTTCAATATACGTTAGTTTCAGTTAAAACTGAGTTTATTATTTAAGTATTTATTGAGGCTAATTATCTTATGTTTAAATTTGTTAATGTTATTAATTATCTCACAATAAAATATTCATGAAAAATTTTTTTTTTAATTATGTGAACTGTATGTATATATTTGTAGATAGTTAAATATATATTTGTTATAAAGTTTTATTACATCGGAATGTTTTATTTCATATTTTACCATTTTGTTCAAATTTATATGATTAAAAGTTACATTCTTTCGATAAGCTTTCAGATCATCCTTTCCCAAAGACAATAGGGAATCTTTTATTAATTAGTTAAAATGATAAGTTAAAACTTTAAGGACGGTGCTAAATTAAAATCGTTTGTTCAGATTTTACAAATTCATTTTCTAAATAGAAAATGAATTCAAAGTTAATGGATTTGAAAGTCTTATCGGAGGAATGGATCGGAAATCAATTAGAGAAAATTTTGGTTTGTAATAATGTAAAAACTTTAGCCTTAGGCATCAAAATCAGAATGGGCGGGAAACCATAGGAATGAGTATAAATAACCCGGAAAAGTTTCTATAAGGGAGCCATTACTATTAAATTAAGAGGAGTTGCCACCAGAAACTACATCCTTTTTAATTTTGATTTTTAATAGTATTTTCAGCATGGTAAGTGGCTAACTTCGGGGATCTGATTGCTGGACCCCGAAGTTCTCCACAAATCTTCAAAATGTTGCTGCTGAACAGAACTTTTCAATACCAATCATAAGCTGCCAAAATACGAAAGGAAACTAATCCATAAATGAAATTCACTTGAATCAAGTGCACACATATGTTGTCTCCTAAACCCAACTGGACTCTGTGGTTATGAATCAATGAGTGATCCATGGAAGGACTGGTAACCCTTTTTACTTTATAAACCGCAACCTTCTGGTCTGTTCATGAACTCTATCTCAAATCATAATTTAAGTTAACTACTGTCTAAAATTTCTCTATTCACTTTATAATGTGTTAAATTTTGTTATAGTAATTCTCTATTCTATTATCTCTAGTCTTAAAATTAATATCTTATTAACTTTCTTTCTCCTATTATGGTGGTTCATTTTAACTAATTTTAATTATATTTATTTGAATGATTATTAATATCATTTATTTGCGATAATATGCCAATAATACTTTCAACTCGATAATAATCTCTTTCATTTAAACTCATCCTAAGCAAATAGTATTGCATTAAATTTTATAGTTTAATTATTGCCCGTCAGAACTAAATTAATAGAACTAAATTAATACGGTTCTATTAATTATCGAGTTGAAAGATTTATTTAATGTCTGATATGATTTTACCAATGGCTGAGAAGTATTATTAGCTCAGTTTATAACCTATGCTCCCGGCTATTTTATTTAAGTTATACAAAATTATCTATTCATATTGATCACATTTATTAATGTTTTACGAAAGGTTAATAAGGAAAATAAAATAAATATATTCTAATTTAAATCTTGTATTTTATAATTGTGTTCAGGAAGGGCATGATATAAAGGGTATTATTATTATGATTATATAATTGCATTTAAGCACATTTGCTCCAAGTAAGTTTGATTTTAATCTGATATGATCAGGTCATTACGTTAAGCATCTATTATATAATTTGGGCTTTATTAATCAAATATGATGATCATTATATCATCACCATTCAGAATGTTGCTAACATGAGCCATCCTCTTGCTTCTTGGGTTTGTCATTTTGGTGATATTATTGATATTTTAAATATATAGGAAGAAATCACTTCCTCCCTCACTTGTTGCTGTATTGGAACACCAAAGGTTTGCAGCTGTGTCCCGACCTGGCTTTCCCCGTGTTCCATGGATCATTTGTAGGGCATAAAGGACTTGTTGACTACAAGCCACCCTTCTACTTCTTGAATCACAGACAAACCATTTTATTTCATATTCATTTTGCTGCTTGTAATGCGTTAGTACCGTTTTATTTCTTAGTTCAAATAAAGGCCCGCTCTTTTTCTTTATAAATTGTAATGAATTGATTTTATTAAAATCAAACAATTTTATATTTATCAATAATTTAAATAATTTTCTTTGTTAAGTATTGAAGTTATACCCTACGTATTCATCATACTGTTCCTGAATTGATTTATGGATGTATGGAAAATAAATCTCACCTCTTTCTTACATAAAATTAGAATCATATTTTCTTTTCGGAATAAAATACCAAATAACGAATAATGTATGTAATTCGTTTGGCACAAATGCCGTAGGTATCGTTATTTACACATGTCTACTTTGTCAGGGCATAGGTAAATATATTTCTTAAATACTTACATATTAATTATTGGCATATGAGTACAACTGCCATTATTTTTTATTGTACATTGTAATCCATGCTCCAAAGACTAGAGATAATTTATAATACTCATCATAAATATTTGAACAAATAGTTGCTTATTATTAAATATTTTATATATATATACATGGTTGGATTGTTTATTATTTATTGATTAGTTTTAAATATTCATGCTCACTGTTTGTATTGGCAACCCAAATATACATATGTGAATTTATTCAGAAATATCCGTAGTCATTTTATCATACATTAGTTAGAGTCAGATAAGTGGTCTCAGTAATTGTCACATCCATTGAGCTAGTTCATGGCGCATAGTCGTATGTGCCGTCAATATGTGTTGTCCATTAGGTTTTGATCTGAGCTCATGAATTGGGTTCGAATTCAGTTTGGTCTTTGATATAATTCTTTGGTTTGACTGGATTTGACATCCGGTTTCATGGGTTCAGGTCGTGTTGGGTAAAAAATATATTTGACTGGTACAGTATTTAAGTAAAATGTTATCAAAGCAATAAATTCATATATATTGTTAGGCCCCTGTTCCAAAAACTATAAATAATATTTCACATTTGTTTCTCATGACAAAATTTGCCAAAAAAATTAAATTCAGAAATTCATTCCATCTCTGGAAATTAGTGCAAAATATCATTCTTGCCCGAACATATTTCCGTTTGACATACTATTAAAATGAGCAAAAAAAAATATATACTTTTTTTTTACAATAAAACATAATTTCACTAACTAGTTGCATTAACCTTTTCAAAGATCCTTATGAGATGACTCGAAGCTGCTTCAAATCGCATCAATTCCATTACTTTTAACGCTATGATAAAGATTTTGTGATGTTTTTTAAGGTAAAAAAAAGTTCTGTAAGATAATGCCCTCTCTTGAATTATTTTACAAGTAAAAAATCAATAAAACTGACATCAAAGGTACAACAAAACAAGTAGGCTGGACAATATTCATTTTGATTGGCTGTAACCATCAAGTTCAAAGAAAGCTGCTTGTCAAAGTCACTTGTCAAAACGAAAATGCTAAGATTTCTTTTCTTTCATTTTCAAAGTGATAAACAAATGTTTTATACTATTTTAAAAGTATTTTTTGATGTATTTTTTGACACATTATAAATTATTTTGATAAAATATGCTAAAAAATAAAATTATTTTAGAAAAATAGTTAAGACTTTAGCAAAATTATTTACTTATCTATGCAACATAAAATTAGGAAATAAATCACAATGTTATCAAAACCTTCTGATTAGTCAGTAATGTTTGTTTCAGATTTGCCATTTTGAAATATTTTTATAATTATAAATAGAAATTTATTTTTGAAAAAACTTTCATTCACTTTCATAATCTGACAAATTATTAATATACTTTTTACAAATGAAACTAAAGTGAATATAATATCAAAAGATGAATATATTTTGAAGGTGAATTTGTGACTTAACCAATCCAAAGTTTTGACTTTTACCTCACTTGGCCAATAAAATAATTAGCAGTTTAAAGGTTAATGTTATTTTGTAAAATTCCTCTTCAAACAATAATAAATTAAACTTCTCTCCTTACCAGAAATGGAGCTATATTTAAAAATGCTTCATAGAATGGATCTTGATCTTACAGATTTTACTTCTATTTATATTCATCCTGTTAAAACTAAAATCCAAGCCATTCATAGACAAAATAAAATTAATTTAAATTTAATAGTTTCAAAGCAAAACAAATTTTATAAATGGAAACCATATACAAATTTCAATTAATATATTAATGATTTGGATGCAATGTAAACTGTTTGAAAATGCTTGTCATAGTACTCATTTGAGATGCTATAACAAAAAGAAAAGTGGTTAAGATTTTACATTTGCTCCTATTTATTTTTGTGTCTCATATGTAAACCAAGACACAAGACATATCACTTGATTCTTTCAATGTATTATAGTAAGCTTTTCCTACTATTTGATTACTAATGATTTCTTAAGTGTGTAATAGCAGGCATTAAAGATGTGTAAGGAAGATTTTATAAAAGACTGGATAATCGTTTCTCTGATATTTTTACCACAAAACTTTCAACAAGGTTTAATTACGGAAATTTATTTAGAAATCATATTTATTATTTTTATTTTCACCCTAATTTACATTAACATAGTAAACATGTCAACAATAACAATAACAACAAATAAATATAAATAGAAAACTATTATAAATTTTCCATATTATTGGAATCAAGGTACAATGAGGCATATCTGAGATAATTTTATCTAAATCTTATTTACAAAATAAATGTACAAAATTATTAAAGAAAAAGTTATTTTTTTAAAATTAATGATTTATGAGCTATTGTACAGTTTGAAGTCTTAAAAATATTAACAAAGGAGAAATTACAATATAATTTACAAATTGTGCAAAGGTCTAAATCAAGAGATAACTTGATAGTCCCAATTTGAAGTTTTTTATAAATAAGAAAATAAATAACATTATTTTATATATAAAAGTTAATATATATATATTTAAAATAATAATTTCTTAATTCTAACATGCACAATTTTTTTAATGAGTTTCAATCATAGTATGAAATTAGGAAAAAAATCAGCAAAAGTGAAATACTCTGATTTATAAATAAATGAACAAATTCATATAATGTTCATGTATAGATGAATAAATAAAATATTTCTTCATTCAAACAATCAAAATTTTAAAATAATTGAGACTGGCAGAATAAGTTGAGAATGTTAAGCCAAATGGTTGTTTTGAAATGGTAGGAATTTGCAATGAAATGATTATATCTTCATAACTGTTTATTAATTATTAATAAACAAATATTTATTTATTTCATTAAATTAATGAACTTATTTTTCAGTCAAATAACAAGTAAATATTCTGATTGTCCTATATAATGAATGAAATATTTACTCTTCTGAATCACAGATTATTATTTTTTACTTTTCAATGATCTTATTTCCTATTAATAAATTCAAAATTAACATTTTAAGATCAATCAGTTACAATAGCATTTATAGTTTGAATTTTGGAAAAACTGACTCATTTAGAAATACAATTTGTCACATATGTATCTGTTTTTTAATTATAATAGTATTATTATTTATTAGAAAACATAACAGTATTATATTAAAATATTTTTTTTTCATTGTTGTTTTGTTTTTTGAGCTACAATTTCTCTCTTTTTGTAGAAAGAATCTTTTTAAAAAAAATAAAGCATATAAACATTTTTTCAAATTTATGTTTATTATTTTCAATGAAAAACAGAAGAAAACAAAAAATAGAAAAATAAGAGAAAAATGAATCCATATCAAGAAATCATTGAGATTATTTTAATCAACTTGTTCTTATAATAAAATAAGTGGATTTGGGATTTATGTAGTTGAAAATTAATAACTATAATATATTTTAGTTTATGCATTCTGTTTATATTTCTTTTATAATATTCTTCCAATTTCATGATTAATACATTTTTTTTTTTTTTATTTCTTACAAACTAAACTTTTTCTTTACTTTTTATATTATAGGTAACATTATCCAATCAACTCACATTTAAAGAGATGATTTTTTTATTATTCCCATTCAGTTTCACTTACTTAAAATAATATAACTGTAGCACAGTTTTGGCTTAAATATAATATGTAGTTTTAAATCTTTTTTTTTCATTATACCCATAATATCAATTCAACTTCTTGGCAACTTAGATTCATTAAATGATTTTAATACAAAACTACAATCTAACATTTTTCAAAGAAAAAATTAACCATAACTTTAAAAAATTCATTAGAAATATCTATAAAATAGAAATAAGATTTTATAATTCAAAACATTTTTTATTTTTATTTTACAAATAAAGGGAAATGTTAACTTTTTTTTTTTTTACTTCGATTTGTTTTAATTCAAAGTAGTGTATAGAATTTAATGCGCTAGAAGCCATTTCAAGACTGATAATACAAACACATTAGTTTTCAGTATTTTTTCTGTAATACTCTTTCTCATTGGTTGAAATATAATTCAGTAGCTGATTTAATGAAAAAGTGATTACATTTTAATTTTAATTAATGCATTACTATAACGGAGAAAGATGATATTGGCAGTGAAATAGTTTTTGTTTTGATTCTGAAATATTGTGGTTGATTAAAAAAAAAAAATACATAAAATTGAATTAACTAAAATTATATTTTATATTCCTAATTACAACGCAATCATTAAAAAAAAACGGCAAAGAAAATTATTAGCAATAAATCATTAAAAAAATTAAAAAAAAAAAAAATTGTAAGATATTTTTATATTTTAAATTCATTATTTATAATTTAATTACTGAAATATTATACAACTATGAACAAACAAAGTATAAAATTGTGTATGGATATATATAAATGCAAATATATAGTAAAGTATTTGTATGTCATTTAAAAGTTAAAAAAAAAAAAAACTAACCTTACAGAAAAATGTTATGAAGTGATAAAATGACAAAAAAAAAAAAATGTAGGAAATGAAAAAAAGTAGAATACATTCTTTTCTATGTGTTGATTTCAAAATCATAAATAAATTAAATATGTGGAACAATAAGAGAAACAAAATTATTACAAGATTCACTATATTTTATATTTGTTATAATAATAAACTCAGCAGATTTCTTCCAATTTTATGAAGTGTAGTTCCAAAAGTACCAGCTTATTATAAATTATTTATAAAATCTATAGTCATCAGCATAATTCAAAACAATTAGAAACATCAATTAAAAAGCAATGCCATTCAACTTATCAAATAAGAGACGAATGTGTCACCTTATAATTTTGATAAAACCTGAAGAATAATGATAACAACAAAAAAAAAAGATGCCATGAACACTAAAATAACTTAATATAAAAGGGTAAAATATTTTGCTATTTTTGTTTATTATAATCACAAGTCAAATATAAAAAAAAAATTGTTTACTTAACTTATATTTTGGTTAAATGCTCTATAATAGGGGGAAAAAAATTCTAAAAGTAACATAATGGATTTAAATAATGAGCATGTATTTATATATATAAAAAAAGATGAAATAGTGATATGACTTCAATATTAAGTTAAATTTACAAGTTAGAAAAATTGGATGTGTTTTTGTTTATTATCAAAACATTTTTGATTTGATTAATGAAGAATATAATTTAGCATTACATTAGACATAACATTATAAAATAGAGAGCAAGAATTAATGAATAAATTAACTCCATTATTAAACTTAACACACTCAAAACAATATATATATATATAATGATTACATGTACTCATCATGAAAGTACACTGAATGGGTGTGTTTGCATTTGTCTTATAAGTGAAGCAAAAGACAAATATTGTTGAAAATATTTTATTCTGCAATGCATGTATTTAAAAAGCGGAATAGTTGAGTAATAAATGATTAAAATATTCATTCAATATCTCCACTCAAATTCATAAATAAACAAGTAATCAAACAATATAACAAACATAAAACAATCTCAATGAGGAATGACTTGAGAGTACAATTTGATATATGTGTCCTTATATTAGAGTAAGTTTATGTATGTGAATCTGGACAATAAACATAATTTTTTGATTCTATTTAAAACTTTTAATTATTTCAATTTATTTATTTTGAAAATAGTAAAAAAAAAAAAACATTAAAGAAATATTTTTAAATAAAATTTTCCATGATGCAGTGTAATAGATAGATTTTAAATTGAATACCTATTAGGTATTTAATCATTTATTTATTTATCATTGTTATTCAATCTTTTGCTATATTATTTATCTTTATGTAAATAAATGCAATGTTTTATTTATTATGATGGTTCTCATTTCAACTCAATCATTCATCCGTCCATTTATATATCTTATTTCAGGATTAATAAAAGCTCACAAGTGATAATTATCATGGGTGATTCTTGTCCAGTTCATCATAGTTTTATTAGTTTTACTAATATAATAATAACGATCCAATCTCAGAATCTATATTTCTGATATGTTTGTCATCAGGGATATTCAATGGGGCACACATCAGGTAGATATCCTGATTTGTTTGACACTCAAAAATTAGATATATTTATAACTCTGAATAAATAAATAATTTTTATTTCTTTACTCATACTCAAATATATACATATTTCTATTTATACATATCTATGCATATATTGAATTGATTGATCATTGGATTGCTTTCCTCTCCTGCTACCATTACAAAATTCTACATAAAGATAATAAAATAGTAATTTACTAACAATTCACTGCTTCATAATTGAAAGATAATTCAGTTGTGTTCATCCAGTTTATTGCTATTGTACAATACAAAGGTTATTCACTGGTAGACAGATGTTTTGATAACAGCCCATATATATATATATATATATATATATATATATATATATATATATATATATATATATATATATATATATGATTAATTCATGATTCAAATCACAATATGATTAGGAAAAAAGTTTGCAAATAGATTAAAATATTCATTGAAAAAACATTAATGATTAGATATGAATATCAAAGTTCACAGTCTATCAACAAAAAAATTCAGTAAACTCTACCACTAAAAACAAACAGTTATTACATACTTTAGAGTAGAAGTGATCTAAGATCCAAGTAACTTTCATAGTCATTTTGTAAATCACTATTAAACTTAAAAGATTTAGTTATATAAAAAAACTGTATGACAGAAAAAAAAGTGCCATGGCATATTTCATAATGTTTTTTAGGCATTTATTTTCATGGTCATATATGGCCACAATTTAACCATCTCTGCAGTGATTATATTGCTTTAGCACCTGATCTACTTGCAAGGGTATTATTATTATTATTATTATTATTATTATTATTATTATTATTATTATTAGTAGTAGTAGTAGTAGTAGTAGTAGTAGTAGTAACAGTTTGTTATATACCCATTGCTGACATAATTTTAAATTATGTTATTGTCTCTATAAGTGATAACTCTGTTGTAATTTTTAGTTAAAGAATGCGCAATACTAATATCTTTAACTTTTAAAATATGAACTTCTATTAAAATGTGAAAATTGAAACACATCAATTTATAGTATAAATGGACAGTTGAAGAGTTGGAGTGTGGAATAGATTGAAGCCTGTCCATTAAAGTAGGAGGATTTGCCATCTTAATATATATCTGAGCACTTGTAGCATATATGTGTAGAGATGGTAATCTGGACCAACTGATGATTGCTGGTTTAGCATGAAATACGTATATTGGTGATTATTTATCTTTTCGACATATGTGTGTTCAGGTGTATCAGTGTTATGAGATAGTGTGGAGAGAAGTGGGTCATGTGAAAGTCTGTGCTCATACCCAGTCTATTATTTATTTTATGTAAAATTAAATTCTTTTTAACGAATATGTGTGTACTATTTAAATTGCGATTATATTGAACAGTTTTGCTATTATTCCTAAACGCAAAAGTTTTAACATAAAAAGTTATAGTTGAAAATAGATTTTTTAAGATCGTAAATGCTATTTTTCTTTTTTTATATTAATAATTGACATTTTTAAATTTCAAAAACTATTTAACTATATTCTTTATTCAAACTTGCAATATTAATTTTATTTGATTGCTTATTAAGTTTTATTAATTGAAAAGCATTTGTTTTGCTACAGAAGTTAAAATAAAATCCTTTTGTGCAGTTTATTACTCTTTTTTCTTTGTTTTGAAGATTGATACCTTATATTTAAAATTATTATTATAATTAGAGGAGATTTGAATCTAGACTTTCAAGCTATCTTTAGTCATCCATTCCATTTTATACAACTAATACACATAATAACATTGAACCAGCACTCATTAGTTGGGCCTGATCATTATCTCCCCCCCCCCACACATATATAATCATTGCTCGGTTTATATTAAGATAATTGTCAATTTTGTTGTGTTATACTCATGATTACTGTAAGTCAATCTGACCCTTCATATCTATGACCTTAAGTCCATTTAAATACACAGAAAAGGGATAGGAAGAATACAGGCTGAATATGTAATATTTAAATACATGTATATTTGTATGCTTTAAGCTAGATGTAATTAGAGGGGATTTAAACACACCACCATCAGATTTTCAATGATATAGATGGTTGAAGAGTTGGAGAGTGGAAAAAATTGAAGCCTGTCCATTAAAGTTTGAAGATTTGCTATCTTACTATAAACCAAGCACTGATTATATATATTTTTCACATGTATGTGGTCATGTGTATCGATTGTATAAGATGGAATAGATGATTAAAAAGAAAGTCTGAGTTTAAATTCCCTCTAATTACATCTAACTTAAAGTATATACACTGTATATGTATATAGATATTATTATATTTGTATAGAAGGTAATCATCCCTTCTCAATAGCACCATTAAACAATGATGTTAAAACTGCATGGATAACTTTGCCCCAGTCATAAGATAGAGACTTTGAGAAATAAAAAGTAATTGGTTGAAAATAAACAAGGACAAAATTTTACCAATTGTAACATTAACACTGTTTAAATTATAGTGCAAAAAGACTAAACTAATGTTCTCTTACAAAAAAAAAAAAAAAACACTTTTGAATGACTTTGAAAATAGACTTTCAGACATTATTTTTAAAATATATTTAATAAAGAAATTGTATTTTTTTAGTAAGTATCTATAAATTACGTCTTTTGAAATTAAAATAAAAAATATATATTATAAAGCATTTTCAAATGAAATAGAAATTATGAATATATATATATTGTAACGATATATAAATATGTCATTACATTAATTTAAAATAAAAACTTAATAAAAGTTCGCAAATAAAAGTAAAAAACTAAACGCTAAAATTAAAATATTGTTAAACGTATATATTCGCACAGATGCTAAACTTTAAAAATTTTTTTCATAAAAAAAAAAAAAGTATTTGAACGTATTTTTTTAAATAAAAAAATACAAGATTGAAATATAAAAATATTTTAATAAAAAAATAACGTAAGTTAAAATAAAAACAGGTATTAATTAATTCCTGTAATCTGTAAATGGAAATGATTGTTTATTAATTATCTAAAAGCTGTGTAATCAAAAAGTCAGATGAAAAGTTAGATAAGAGAAGAAAGAGATTTTAGCTTGACCAATGGAAGCACTAAGCCTTGGCTCGGACCCTAACGAAAGTGATAGATTAGTGACGTTTTGTTCATTGAATCCTTGTGGATAATATAAAAAGGGAAATACAGTTTTTTCTGACAGTTCCAGCGTTGGGTGTTTGAGAGATGTGGTATGACGCACATACCACACTCTCTATAAAAATAAAAAAAAATGAAAAGACTGTGATACCTTGAACCAGCTATTGCCATCTCCAGAACATTACCTTCCAACGGAGGCGTCGCGGGAATTGAAAGCAGAGGCCTGGACTCTTATACCATAAGCTATATGAAATTAACAATTATTAAAATCAATTACGAACTTTCGTGAAGTTTTATAAATTCATAAACAAGCCAACTTAAATGTTAAAAAACGGACTCTTATCTGACTTTTGTAAGTTTTTAAATCAAATTAATAATGTTTAATTTTATATGTTTCCCGATTGATAAACATCATTTCCATTTTTTTTCCCTTATTGTAAAGATTATTTAAATGTATGAAATTTAAGTTGTTTATAGACGCTTGCATGGATTCGTTTGCGGTTAATTATATTTTGGTTTTCATATTTGATCAAAATATATAGACATTCGATAAATAATGATACCTTACGGTGAGTATCTAAAATGTATTTATTCGGATGTCTTTTAAGTTATTGGTGACAACGCAAGTATCTTATGGTGAATACTATTGGGTTACTTATAAGTTTCCCTCTGCGATTGTCGGTATCAATAATTTTGTATTTTGATCGTTTATGTTTATTTTGAAATTTTTTTGACCGTGGAATCTATGTAATCGATCTATACCCAACATTTTTAAACAAATCTGTGCGAACGTATTTAAATGTTAAAATTAAGTCGGGCGTGAATGGCTATATAGTTTTGTAAAGTTGTATTAAGGGAGGGTAATCTTAGGTTATTCATTTCGTAGCTGAATTGGTTCAATGGATTGGATATATTTGTGTAATTAGTAGATGTAGTATGAGGTCCGCTACGGGCAGGATTATAGATATACGCCACACACCCTCTGTTTGCCTATGGATGGGTTTGTAAGTCGGCAGAAGACCGCAGTCCATTCCTATGGAGTTTTTTGTTTATTGTTCTACTTGCCAACAGATGTCACATTCCTGTTGGTGGAGAGTCAATGTCTTCTCTATTTCTACTTATTGTTCAGATGTACATTCCTGACAATATAGTATTTTGTGTTGTCGTATCATGCTACATTGAATACATGAATGTATCAGATGGATTGGCGCCAATTTGGTTGCGAAATTTGTTGCCTAAGGTTAAATCAGGGAAGAATATTTTCTTTTCAAATGCAGATCTATGTAGTCTATTCATACTTGACTATCTAAATAATAATTAAACTCATTGAAACTTAGTTAAATGTAAATTTAAAAGTTAATATAAAAATCTAAAATGTTAAACTTATTCCTCAAAATTTAAATATTATTTTATATGTGCGTAAATAAATATTTTTATATGTTAATTTCTGGCAGTGGCTTTTACTCTTTGATATTTAAGATATAAATTAAGATATAGATTTTTATCTCTGCGTCTCCACTGAGTTAGTGACTTGGGCTAACGATCGGAATATTTAAATAAAGTGGAATCTTAACAGCGCGTATCTGCCTACTTTATAAATTTTTCTAGGCTCAAATGCCTAGATGGCGCCCTTGTAGGGCAGATATTGTTTTTGCGGTTAGATTCGATCTTAACTTTCATTTCGATCGTTATAATATATATTAATTGATAAAGTAAAGATAGAATGTACTTTACTACTTAAAATTAATGCTATCATTTTATGAACAATAAATTATTAATAAATATTAACTAGAATTAAGTTTAAAAGGATACTTATTTGTTTTAATAAAATTGCATCAACAACAAAAAATCAAAGAAGTTATTCTAACATGGCTAAAGGTAAAAATTGTTTGCACAAAATTAAAATTAAAAAATTGTATCCAAAAATCATATTTTTTATAAGTAGTTCTCATCTTTTGATAAAGAAAGATGTAAATAAAATTTAAGTTTCTTAAATTGAATATATAAATTTAAATCAAATGAGACTATTGACAGAAACAATCATTATCAAAGCATGATTCTCAGTGAATGCAATTTAATAATGTCTTATTCTATATAAAATTTCATATCTATGAGTTTTAAAGGATATCTACAAAAAGTAAAGTTGCCTTTCGATATGGCTTAATTTTCATATTTTGCAATTGCAAATGTATTACATTTTATGTTCCTCAGATTATCTCAACCACTTTGCAATCCAATAGAATTGAGTAATACATTATTTAAAAGATTATTAAAAATGATCACTATTTCTTTACAAGCCACATGTTTTAATGTATTGAATTTTAAACTAGTCACACTTTTGCTTTGGAAATTAAAAAATCTTATTATGTTGTTTTTAAAAGTTTGAGATGTTTTATGTCATTTTTTCTACATGATATTTTAAAAAATAATTCTGACAACAACAACAACAAAAATAGACCTCCAAATTAGGAATCCAAAAAAACATTTGAAAATTAGAAATTTTATATAATAATGATATACTTTTTAAAAAATTAAAAAAATAACATTGTTAAGATCCCTATTTAAAATTGATTTTATGTTCAAATTTAATCCAATTTGTTAAAATTTACAATACCTCTATAAACACATATAATTTCAGCAGTTAAAATATTCCAGTACTTACATAGTATGTCTGCCAGAAGTTGCTAGCCATTTTATTTTAAATAATCCATTTCCAAGGACTTCCAACACATGGTATAAATACTATGGCTGAATATCATATTCAATATTTACTTTTTCATTTATTTATTAAAATGATAAATAAAATAAACACAAAAGTCTAAAGAATTGCAATTAAATTTTTTTTTTTTAAAATATGAATTCACTAGACCAGCTGTAAACTAATCACAATGCACTCACAAATGATATTTTGGAGCCTTTCTAACCACATTCCTTTTCAAACATGCCATTGCATCTCTATTTGCATTTAAGGTAACATATCATGACCATTATAACACACACTTTTTGGGAGAACATTAACTTGTAATTGCGAAAATATTCCACTGCATCTTGTTTTGTTGATGAAAGATTCCAAATTTTAATCACATTTCCAAAACTGGTAAGGCAAAAAGAAATGTTAAAAAATTAATAATTTTAACCACATGTTATCTGTTTGCCTCATGTTCAAGAGCTCACCATGTGCTAACATTTGGACATTATGTTGTGAATGTAATTTATTAAAATACACCTGGGTCTCTTTTTACGTGGACTTATTTAAAATGATTTTGAAGTTACGTGATTCGTGTTTTACCGGAAGTCAAACTCCGATATTGCGCTATTATTTTAAATAATAAATTTCATGCACTTAAATTATATTGAAAGAAATACCACATTATTGGAATTCAACTTTCAACTTAGTAATTTCAATATTTTCAGTGCTTTATAATAGTAAGATTTTATGCAATAATGAAATTAAAATCATGATTTCCACATTTTATGTAGACACATTAAATTTTACAAGATTATAATGTAAATTTGTTCAAACATTGTGCGTGTTAATTTTGCATTTTAAATCACATTCTGTTTTTGCTTTTTAAAAAAGAATGTAATCAATTATTAATCATTTAGTGTTCCACAAGTTTATTTTTAAAAGGTCAATAATAGCAGTGGGCACAATTAAATTTGACATTTAAAAATTAAAATCTGATTTTTAATTGTAATTAACAATTTAAAAATTACTTGCGGTGACTTGAAATAATGTGATGTGAAATTTGATTTTTAAACGGAATTGAAAATTAAAGACAGAAATAAGAATTTAATTTTTAGTTGTTAATTTCATAAACAATTAATAAAATCATTGTCTCAAAGATTAATTACTAATTATGTTGTCACCAGAAAACCATTGACACAACAACATGAGTGTGAAGTTGGCGCTAGTTGTTTGCAAACGAACGTGTTTTTCGGCAAATAGCTATAATAATTAAAACATGTATAAAAAATTGTAAATTACTGTACTGTAAATTATGCATAAAAATATATTATTTTGAATAAAATTAAATATTATAGTTAAAAAAAGTTTGTCTTGTATCAATTTTTTTCAAATTTGAAATTTTTTATTAGTCATATTTTATTTCCTTATTTTTTTTTTGCACGAATTTTAAAGTAATTTTACATTGGTGCTTTGCTTTTACGTGAATTTTGAAAAATCACAGACCGCATCCCCCCTTTTTCAATGTAAGTTACGTCTATTTTTGCACGATTTCATTTGCACATGTTTTCTGAGGAACCTATCTATCGTGTAAAACGAGACCCAGGTATATGTATCAATTTTTTGAAAGTTAACATTGAATTTAGGATACATTTGTTAATATTTTTTAAAGTTAACAAATTAACATGTTCAAGAAAATAATTTTGAGAAAAAGAATTGTAAACAAATACTTCAACCCTGAAAATTGTTTAAATTTTTTTTTTGAAATTATTTTCTCGAACATACACCTGGGTCTCCTTTGACGTGGACCTATTTAACACAATTTTGAAGTTACGCAATTCATGTTTCACTGGAAGTCGAACTCCGATAATGCGCTATTACTTTAAATAATAAATTTTGCGCACTTACATTATATTGAAAGTAATAGCACATTATTGGAATTCGACTTTCATCTTAGTAATTTCAATATTTTCAGTGCTTTATAATAGTAAGATTTTATGCAATAATGAAATTAAAATCATGATTTCCACATTTTATGTATACACACATTAAATTTTACAAGATTATAATGTAAATTTGTTCAAACATTGTGCGTGTTAATTTTGCCTTTTAAATCACATTCTGTTTTTGCTTTTTAAAAAAGAATGTAATCAATTATTAATCATTTAGTGTCTGCAAGTTTATTTTTAAAAGGTGAGTAATAGCAGTGGGCACAATTAAATTTGACAATTAAAAATTAAAATCTGATTTTTAATTGCAATTAACAGTTTAAAAATTACTTACAGTGACTTGAAATTAATGTAATGTAAAACAAAATTTGATTTTTAAACGGAATTGAAAATTAAAAAATTAAAGGCAAAAATAAGAATTTAATTTTTAGTTGTTAGTTTTAATTAAATTTTTCCCAGCAGTGGTGAATAAATGTATTTTTATTATCATAAGTCTAAGTTCATAAACAATTAATAAAATCATCATCGCAAAGATTAATTACCAATTACATTGTCAACAGAAAACCATTAACACAACATGAGAGTGAACTTGGCGCTAGTTGTATTTCCTCTTGTGAGAATTGATTTTTTACCAGTTTGCAAACCAACGTGTTTTTCGGCAAATAGCGATAATAATTAAAACGTGTATAAAAAAATGTAAATTACTGTACTGTAAATTATGCATAAAAATATATTATTTTGAATAAAATTAAATATTATAGTTAAAAAAAGTTTGTCTTGTATCAATTTTTTTCAAATTTGAAATTTTTTATTAGTCATATTTTATTTCCTTATTTTTTTTTTTTGCGCGAATTTTAAAGTAATTTTACATTGGTGCTTTGCTTTTACGCGAATTTTGAAAAATCACAGACCGCATCCCCCCTTTTTCAATGTAAGTTACATCTATTTTTGCATGATTTCATTTGCGCGTGTTTTCTGAGGAACCTAGCTATCGCGTAAAATGAGACCCAGGTGTATATAGCTTGTTAACATTAAAAAATATTAACAAATCTATTCTAAATTGAATGTTAATTTTAAACAAACTTTGAATACATTTTTAATAAATTCCATTTACAAACATCCAAATGTTAATCAAACAGATAACACATTTAAATTTATTATTATTTTTGACATTTATTAACACATGGTGATTTTTTTTAACATTCCTTTTTTGCCTTATCATTTTTGAAAATGTGATTGAAATTTTGGAATCTTTCATTAACAGAACAAGATACAGTGGAATATTTTCAAAATTACAGGTATGTGTGTGATATGACACTTTATGTGTGAACAGAAATGTAATGGTGTGTTTGAAAAGGAATGTGATTAGAAGACTCCAAAATATTATTTGTGAATGCACTAGAGATTAGTTTACAGCTGGTGCAGTGAATTAATATTAAAAAAAATTTATTACAACCTTTTGGACTTTTGTTTCTTTTATTTATCATTTTAATAAATAAAGAAAAAAGGAAATATTGAATACAATACTCAGCCATATTGTTTAAGCTATGTGTTGAAAATAGATTATTTAAAATAAGATAACTGGCAAGTTCCCAGCAGGCATACTACATAAATACCAATATTTCTACAATTAAATAAATCAATTACCAAAAATAAGCCGTTATAAACAAAATAAACAAATGTAGTTCTAAAATAAACTTTTTATTAAGGTATAATAATTTTAAAGAATAAAATGAAGTATCACACCAATGAAGGCAAATTTAGTTAACAAGATTTAGCTATAAGATATTGTGCATAAAGAATTTAATGTAAAGACAACGACTATAAATATCTATTGTTATCATTAAAATAATATATAATTGATGTAATAATTTCTAACAGATTACAATAAAAGAACAAATTTTGCAAGATATATTAGCAGAAAGTTGGAAGAATGAAGAACTTTATGTAAATACAAATACTTTTATAAATAAACAATCTAAATCATTCTTTATCTATAGACGATTCATAATTTATTACATTTAATAAACAATACAAAAAAAATATTTAAAGAAATAAGTGCTAAAATAATCGCTGAAACTATATGAAAAAATTATTATTATTATTTTTAATAGGGAAACAAAAAGAAGATAAATAATTCAGCTTTTGAAAATAATAAAATTATTTAAGATATCAACTTCATATTTATGAATAATGAATAAAAAGAAAAAAGTGTGACCACACTTTCAAAAAAATAAATCAAAAACTATCAACTAACAACCTATAAATAATTACTGAATTTAAATAATATAGAAAGATTGATGATATAGGTACCTGAAGTTTTACATTAATATTCTGGGAAAAAAAAATCGTGTCAGAAACATGCATCTATAACATAGAATTCACTTTGAAATGAAATCACGGTTGGATATGATTTTTTAAAAAAATATTAGCATTCTATTATTTGCAATAAATTAAAAAAACATGAAGTTAAAAAACAATAATAGAACTGACTAATAAATAAATAAATAAATAATAAAAGAAAAACAGACAAGATCAACAAATATAAAATGATGAATATTAAAAATTAAAATTTTCATAAAGCATGAGAAAAAAGATTTTATTGATACCAGTAAGTGTTAAAATATAATAATATTAATACATATATAATCATGTGTAAAAAGAAAGTTTTTTTTAAAAAAATGTGTTTTATTAGTTCTTACTTTTGAATTTATCTATGACTTGTAAGCTTTTTACAGACTTCAGATCACCCCACAATGAGATATTGATAAAAACAAAAAAAAAATACATATGTGAATAAGAAAACAAATAGATATCTTGGTTATCATTGAAAGAATTAAAAAGCTAAAAAGAAGGTGGGCTGAACATGTAAATAAATATGATAATAATAGATGGACAGTTGAAATATTCCAAGAAAATGTAAAAGACGCAGAAAAAGATCACAAATGTTATGGGTGAATAAACACAATCTAAAAAACTTTCAATGTATAGAAAGTTTATAAATAACCACTTCTCAAAAATTACGTAAACTTTCATTATTAAAAAAACAACTTTCTAAACTCTATCAGTCACAGAAATTTAAGTGAAATAAAATTTATGCACTCTAGATTGTTAAGTTAAAAATTAGCTTTATTTTGACTAAAGACTTAATCATTATGTCTTAAATCCATACAAATCAATTGTTCTAATAAGCAAATATTCCACAAAGAACAAATGATTGAAAGCTTGCAAGAAAATATAACAAGACATTCTTGAATCGGTTGTTTATGAGTTTAATACAATGAATTTTTGTTCAAAAACAAGAAATAGAATCAGAAATTTACAAAAACAAAATGACAAATTTAATGATAAATTAAACAATTCTGCAATATTAGTCAACAAAAATTATTGCCAGAAATAAAACTAATATTTAAAAATAAAAAATATATTCTGCAAAAAATAAACAAGATCTGATTATTTAATGACAGAGTTAACCACAACATTGCCTACTTATTGATCGGTGAAAAATCCACCATTTTAGTGTTTATTTGTGATTTAAATAAACAGTTGATACCACAATTTTTTAGTAATAATTTAAATATTTGAACAGCTCATCTAAAGGTTTTGCAAACAATTGATTAGTGCATTATGTTGCCTCACCTGTAATATAATATTCAAGTCACTAATGGAATATAGATAGTTATAAGTAGGCAAAAAAATATTTAAATGACAATCTAATACTCATTTTAAAAATATTACTTTGATTTCATTACAAATTGAAAATAGCCTTAGTTAAAAAATTTAAAAATCATTAACAATCTTTCTATAATTGCAGTAAATTTAAAAGATTATACATATTTTACAAATATTTAGTTTTTCAAATTATGTATTTGCAATTATGTTAATGAGTAATTTATCTAAAAAAATACATATTTATAAAGCATATTTACATGCCTATTAATTGGAATAATAAAAATGAGGATATGCTCTTTTTTTAATGCCCACAGATTCGGGAGCCATCTGTAACATAATAAATATGTGAGCCATGAAAAATATAAAAATAACAGCAATGGGAAATGAAAACTTTAATATAATCTGAATGAAAATATATCCCAATTGTTGGTCCCATTTGTAACTGAATAAAAATATATCCTGAACTTGAATGCAATTTATAACTGAATAAAAATATGGGTCATAGTGTATTATTAGTCATAGTCTAGTTATTGGTTACCATTTACAACAGAATAAAAATATAAACCAATGAAAATCCTAATTTATAATGCCTGTGACTGGTAGCATCATTTGTAACAGAATGAAATTAATAAACTAACCCAAAATGAATATACAATCAATGAATAACAATCTAACACTTAAGTTAATAAAAGAATGATAATAATCTTTGTTGTAACATCATAGGTTCCAATAATATTTAGAATGGATAGAAAACAAAATCATTACTTCAAGCTATCCTAAAATATAAGCATTATTTGTAATAGATTAAAAGCAAAGCAATAAAACTAAATATCACTATCTTATAAATAGCAGTATATGCTTAATGTATAAATTCCTTATAATAGAATGAAAATAATGACAAAGAATTAGATATTCCTTATGAGTCAAAAGACTGTTTATAATAATACAAACTTATACTAAAAGTTAAATGTTATTTATATTTAAATAAAATAAATCATGGATGGGTGAAATAATAGTTTAATATGCCCTGCAAGTTTAAAATATCAATGATATCTAACTAAATATATAACTCAATAATTGATTTCTAATTACAACTAAATAAAAAAATAATGCTAACTTAGCCATGGTATTCCACTAATACCGTATATAATTAAGTCAATATAATAAGACTAAATACTAAATAATAATACAAATTCAATCATCCTAACAGTCTCTCCACTTTCACCAACTTATAATTCTATAAAATAAAATTGTCATATTAGATAACATTAAAATTTATAATATCCAATCACACCAATATATAAATAAATGATAGATTCCTATTTGATGCTTGTTCAAACACAATTGACAAATCATATCCATTTACTCTTCAGTTTAATAAAGCTAAGTTATTAAAACTTTAAACTATAATTGGCAATGTATATGACAGATCATTAATATCTATTACAAGTAAATATTAATATTAAAATTTAATTTTTAAACTGCATTTACAATTCACATCAAGGAACTTTTAATATATTACTAATACCAGCTTTTTAACTGAATAAGATTATAATCTTTAGGCTGTATACTGACTTAATACAATATTCACTTTAATCAATAATGATTTAAAATAAAATGTGAACATTTAATTGCAGTTATGTCTATTCATCTTCAATGACTATTGCCTTTATACCATTAGCAATCATTGAATCAATTCATATATTATTTCTATCTTAATATAATGGTTACTTGTTGCTAAAAACAATTACAATGAGCTTCTAATTACTAATTAGATATTTAAGAATGTCAAATGTAAAAATCTACAGATAATAAATATTAAATTCAATACAAAAAATGATATGTAATTATACTCTCTTACATATCTTATAGGGTGGGTTACAAACTATTTTGTAACTGCTTCTAATGAATTATGTGGTATAATCAATTAATGAATACTGTCTCATCAAAATACAATTAAGCAATAACTTTGCATTGTAAAATTGAATGACAACCAAAGAAGATTACTTGTTTTAAATTAATTCAAAATTTATTAACAAATGGATATAAATTAAAATTAAAAATATATGTATATGACAAATAAACATTTAAAATATATACATATAATCTGATTATGCTTTGTGCAATAGGTTTTCAATTGACATTAATCCTTTTAAATTAAATAAGCGATTGTACATTGAACTTCATGAATAAAATACTAAAACAAAAATGTCTATTTCTGTAACACAGACAAGTTGTAGTACATATGCACTTAAGGTTGTAGAGCTGTATATTTTCTAACAATTAGATTACCACATCATGGAAATGATGGAGAGTACAAATACCCGATGAAAGCAGGTTAAATGATATATATACTAGTATCTGTGATGTTGCATTTGTATATTTAATTTAGAGTCAAGTTAGCATTATTTCTGAATTTTGACACTTTTTGGTCTTTTTATATGTGGTGCTTATTTAACAATTTATTATATATTTCAAAATTTAAATTTAAAACATATGATATGGAGAGAAGAGATAAGGTAGAATTTATTATACTGGATTTCGTTTTATTAGATTTTTTTTTTAAAGTTTTATTTTATTAACTTAATGTAAATTTTTATTAACTTTAATCATTTTCATTTGCTTAATAACTAAAATGAAATTTTTACCATGATTCACTTTTATAAATTAATTTTTGTAGTTTAAATGCTATACAATTAATAAATATTATTGGAAAATATATTTAAATGAAGTCAAATATTTTTTCATCATGTGACAAAAGACTGTTATGGTCTATATATTTTATTGATATGCAGTCATCATTTGATCTTACAAATAACTAATTGCATGAAAGATAAACATGAAACATTGCATTATATTATGATTATATTTTGTCTGCTTATTTAACACTTATTTGACCAATCTTTATTATTATGGCATCATTACTCTTCATTCAGGCATTGATCATTAACTATTTACTGACCAACTTTAGATAATTATTTTTGTTAACTATAGGTTAGATATCATTAAAAATTCTAGGGTTATGAATATGAGAAATTGATGCATTTTAAACATAAGTATATTCAAGATAAAAAAATCATTTTAATATATGGAATGCACCCTATTAATATATATTATTACGTTAAAATTATATACAACTATGGTATTTATTTATTTCCTTATAAAATTATTTTCTAAGGAATATAAATATTAATTATTGGAATATATGTAGTTTTATCAGTTGAAAGAAATTGTTGAATTTATTTTATCATTTGAGTTATCAAATATTACATAATCTCCTGAACGATTGTGAATATGAATACTGTATTTAATATATATATATTCTTTGCTAATTAATTGTTAGAGCCAGGAGGAAGTGATGCATTTGCTCAGAATTAATTTAATTTATCTTTTTTTGCGTCATCGTTTTAAAACATTTTATTTTTATATCTTCTATATTTTTTGCACTACATAATACTAAAATAAATATTTTTTTTTAGCCAAACAGCTGGTTACTTGCATACTTACATAGACATGCTAAAGATTAATCATTTAAAAAAAATAAATTAAATCTTAACTTTCTGAAATCTAACTTTTTTTTGTCTTGCCTTATTTTTTTTTTTTCGCTTTATTTGTTTATTTTTTTTATTAAAATAAAGAGCATGCAAATGAAACGGGGAAAAAAATCTAATAAATATAAAACAATTTCAAAGTTTTTCTTTGTACTTAAGATTGATAATCTTTAGAGATTTGATTTCGTTTTTAATACAGCAGTTTTTTTACAATCATAAATCACGGAAGCTCTTGAGATATCAAACTTGGCCATCATTTTATTAAAGCACTATCTACAATAAGAACATTAAGGACTTCAAATCGCAGTTGTTTATTTCATTTTTGAAAAGTATTTATTTAATGTTTTTAATTTTGTAGAAAATATTAAATATATAATTCCGATGATGTTATACTATTATGCATATTTTTTGATCGCAGGACATGAAAGTTATAAAGCATAGAAAAGTGGAAAAGAGAAATTATTATATGTTTTGTTGCTCGGGATATCATGTGTGGTTGTTAGGCATTCGTGTGACAGCTTGACCTTTATGTTTACATTGCTAAGAATCAATCCAGAAATGTTTAATTCTTGAGTCTGCTACCAAATTACTGTACCAAAATACACGGAAGAAATATTAATTCAAATAATTGAAATTAGCGATTCGAGAGCTTATTTTTTGATTCAAAATAAGTTCACAAAATAAAACTTTTTTTCTTCTAAAATCTACTATATTACAATGAAATTTATATATATTGTAACTTGTTCTGAATTTTAAAATTATCAAAAAATTGTTTGGTATTGATATTATCATTATCTTTTGAAATTTTTTAGTGCAAACATTGTGTAAGTAAAAATAGTAATAAGAATAATGGAATTTTGTATTATTTTAGTTGTATGCCTATTAATACTTTTGAAGGCTATAATATATAATACTGGCTGATACTAAGAAATTCCTTTTATTAATATGTGAGTGTTTGGTTGCCCAATAAGAATCCAATATTTTGTTTAGATTTTTTTTTTTTAAATCTGTTTTTCAATAATTTATTTTTTTCGTTTCTATTTAAGCATTAATATTAATTTAACTTATTTACTTTCTATATCACATATTATTCATACTTTTAAAAAATAAAATTAATAATTTGATTTCTTAGAAGTGCATAATAAATTTTATTAAACAATCGTCAAATTAAATGCAAATTATTAAAGTGTAATGCTATTTTACATATATTGTACCTACAGAAATTGTGGAGGCGAAAAGATATTAACGTAAAGCAAAGTAGATAAGGATGCCAATTACAAAGAATCAAAGATTAAGTTAAGCTCAGGATTCTTTGCTACTACAAGTTATGCTAAGAATAAAGAGATCTACAATAATAACAATAATGGTAATCACTAAGCTTTATAAAGTATAACTAAATAAAATTTTAAGAGGAGGAGAAACCTCAATTCACTCCTGCAAATCATTTAAAGCTCTCAATATTTATAACACAAATAACAAAATAATAAGAGTATAATAATTTCTCTACCTATAATAAAATTTATTTCATTATCTCATCCAATATAGTTTTACACCTCCAACTTCTTCTTCATCATCTTAAGCCATGATCAAATCCACATCACCAGAATCAAATGAATAATATTTTATTTCAAATGCAATCTTCATTTCTGCAAAATCATTATTATTAAATAGTTTGATTATGCGATTGTACTCTGAATAAATAGCATGAAAAATATTTGCATTATAAATTGCACAATATTTAGATTTATGGATATGGATTGGTAAATACCAATACATTATAGAGACACTACACAAGTCTTAACAATAAAATAACATTTATTTACAATAAACAAATTTTATAAATATGAACACCATGAAAATCTGTTACAAAAAATTTCAAAAACATTGTTACAATAATCTAATGCAAGTTCTTCATGAGAATAATTTTACAATTTGAACTTTTTAAAATTAACAAATTAAATGAATAAATTAAATATCCACAACCTATCTATGATAGTCTTAGGAGAATAAATACATTTGATAAGTAAGAGATTATTGCAAGAAATATCCTTCAAGCTAAATAGTTATTATCACTAAAATATTTGTATCTTTAAAGTAATAGAATTTTACTAAATTATAAACAATTTTATAGTACAAGCTTTATACTTTCCTGCATAAAATATATCTGCCCTAAAACATTTCTATAATTTTATAATCTGTAGCTTTTATCAATGTATGCATTACTTATCAATTTTATAGTCTTTAATTGCTGAAGTTGTACTAAATCTTTAAATTGTTCTCAAAGGTTACACATGTACACTTTATGTTATTGTCCCAACAATGAGTAAACCTGAATGATCTTTAGATCTTACCAATTCAGTGATGACTTGCTTCTGGATGATAATGCATATTGCTTATTTAGGCTAAAGAATATAAATTATAATTTTGAATAAATCATTATCAGTTTTATCTCATGTAATACCTAGCAAAGCACAGCAAAACAGATTTATACATCAAACTCTCAACCTACATTTATGGAGTTAAAAGTACTCTTGAAGAAAGTATGTTACACTTCTAAATAACAAACCTATCAATGGCCAATATACTAAAATATCAATGGACTCATACATGGTGATAAATACACAATAAAGAAGGTACTTCTAAGAGGAAAAGCTAAATAAAGCAATAAAACTAGTGATAGCATGAATCCAAAACATGCATCTACTTTCTGAGGGCAAGAAAATATATTAGGAATTTTAGCACTAGTCATATATAATGCAATGGGGAATGAACCACCACAATTACAACCATAAAACATAAAATAATAACACTCAAGGAAATAGAAATGGTACTGGGGAGAATAACCTTCTATCTCCTAATAAAATATCTAAATATATTTCAATGCAACAATGAGAAAGCTAAACTCCTCTAAACCATCAAGATTAAAATAAAATTTGTATACATTGGAAACCTACAATGGTCAGATAACATATATCACATATACAAGAGAGAAATTATGTATACACACAATAAACATAATATTAAATTGATGCATAAAACTGATAAAGTAATAATACTGCTATCAAATATGACTGAATTAATGTAGCCTTAAGCAATTAAAAGGAACAAGAACAATACATCATTTTCATAAACATATAAGCATTCATTATAACATATACTTCTTATAATAAAGGACAACACAATACTCTTTAAAATAACTTAATACTAAATCATTATATAATATCATCAATATTGATATGTGAACCTCTGTCAGGCATGCTAGACCATAACATGTAAAATATAAAAAAATAATATTTAAAATAGCATATGATAATAATAAGTTATAAATGTATGGCTCAAACCTAAGCATACAATTTTATCAAAACCTTTTTTATATATAAAAAAAATAAATAGTGTTTTTAATCTTTCACAGCTCCTGGTTTGTAGCAAAAAAATTTAACAAGCAAAGGATGTTTCTCCAAATGCTGGCAACATAATTCAAAAAGTGCATTTGCACTGACAGTTTCTTTTTTTTTCTTCTATAAAGACTTCGTACACAGACATACAAAAAATAATAAATGAATGATGTTATTCATGAATTATATAACATATAATTGGCAGGACAGTTTCAACACTTCTTATGGCAGTCCTTGGGTTTTTACTTTTATTTAAGGCAGATAATTATTTTAATATAACAGTTAATCATGCATTCTTCTTTTCCAATTTAAGCAAGGTTTTCCAAGCATGAGATATTCAATAACAATATAGCAGTTTGTCATAAACATTTCTTTCCAAAATTAAATAGACTTTTTGGCAACATATCTAATATAGTATTTTGTTATTCATACTGAAACAATAACCTTCCAAGCCCTTATCATTTCATAATCAACCTAATGACACACTCATCTGTGCTAAGTTTGAACCTATTTAATGTTAATATTTTAAAATTAGTGTGTAAAACACCCATGTCTGTCTAAACAGTATTATTTATTCACATACGAAAGAACACTATAATTAGATAGGATTAGTAAAATTATAGTGTACAAAGCTCACTTAATAATTATAAAAATGTTTATTATATTATTAAAGTTAGAAGTAAATTATTAATTTTGTTGTTAATATTGTAAAAATCAAAAATTTCTTTAAGAAAACAGAAAAAAAATGATTTACTTATTATGTTAGCAAGAATAAAATATTTTTTTCTTCTTTTCTATGATATAAGTTTAATTCTGTTAAAAACATCATACCATTTTTAAAAATAAATGTTTTATGTTTATTAAATAAAATATATATTTTAAATAACTGAAAAACAACATAAAAACAAAAAAAATGTCTTTCTGCTTGAGGAATGATGTGGACAAATGCAACCATTTTGAAAAAAAAAAAGACTTCTCTCATATAATCTTTGAACTACAAAGTTATTTTTTGCTGATAACTCCTGCCACCTATTAATCAAAATAAAATTCATTTTTACTGATCATTTGGAAATAATTACTATAAGATTTCAATAGAAGAAATACATGTAAATTGTTTAAATGCTGTTTGAGACATCTCAATTATGGTGAAATTAAGCAGAAGTGGCATTCCAATATAAATTAGAAATTATCACAAAAGAAATTCATGTATAAATTCTCTATGCTAAAATCATATCCCCATTTTGCAAATTCTATAGAAAAAGACAAATAATTTAAAACATGACATATTATATGCGTGTAAATGGAAGCCATTTATTGGCTAAATTTATTGAAAGGAAAACTCATTTTACTATGACTTCCAAATTCCGATGAAATATGAATAAAAGTGACACTGTTAATAAGACAAATTTTACCATGTTAATTAACTGTGCAAATGTTACAAACAAAACAAAAAATCTTTATGACTTTTAATAGTTATCTATATTGTAATGGTATGAATGTGAGAAGTATATATTTATACACACAATGTTTCCAGAGAACAGAAACTATTGAATATAATGTTAAATTTAGAGTTGTCTCAGGAAAATGACTTTGGTAAACTTTATGCTAATTTGATTCCTCAACATATTATGATCCATACCACTACAAGTCTGAAAGACATAAAATCTTAGGAATTCTGGCTCTAATGTATGCGGAATAAGATTTCATAAAATAATATCCTAATCTTTATTTGATCTACACAAATGTAAATAATAAGATTACCCAAATTATATACTGATAGGCCATCGTTTATTCATATGACTTATTTGACTAAAATAAATAAAATTAACAATAATATTAATTCATTTATTTTGAGTTATAACACTTCATAAATACTCTTAGCAAAACATAAGCTAATAAATAGAATATATGGTGTTTCTTTAATGTATAAACCACTTAAGATGTTGGACAAAAGACGAGTTTAAAATTAAAGAAATATCTATGATTACTCTCATTTAATAAATATATGAAGTTTATATAATTTTATTATTTATTCAGATGTGCTATGATATGAAATCTAAATAAGTTGAGTAGAATATATAATTATTATTTAATGATAATTCAACTAATTATTGAGTTTTTTTCTTCAATTTATATGCATATATAAAACATCAATTCACAACTATAACATGTACATATATTAACATTAATTATATAGATAAAAGCACTTGGCAGAAGGTGGAGGTAAATAAATAATAAAACATATAATGTTTATACGTGTATAAGCATTTAAAGGATCAAGAAATATTTAAAATTCCAATAACCCATATTAGTTAGCTTTCTGTAATTGAATATATTATAACTTCAGTCTTTAGCGATAGATACAGAGATGTATGAACTATCAAATTACTTAATGTTTCTATGGAAGATTTATTTAACTCCATTATTATATATATATTACTAAAAGATAACCACAAATTACATTCTACCACAGTATAACAAAATCCTCAGGCACTAGAATTTGCACAAATATTAAATAAATTCATTAAAATTCCAGTAATATATATATATAATTCAATCACACGCATTCTCTAAGTGTAATGATAAATGTTTTGGAAGTTAATATTTGATATTTGAATTTCTTTACCAGCAAGAATTATATCCAATCTTTTTTTATTGCTAATATTTACTTACAAGGTAATTTTATCATCATTATATATATTAAGGGATTTTACGTTAAATTTTAACGAAATTGTATACGTACATAAAATACTATTTAAAATAGAATGCAATATTGGGAAATTTTATCAGAGAGAATAAATTCTTCTAGGGTACCATGTTAATACAATCCAGATATAGCTAAGTCATGATCTGAATTAAATAACTTACAGCTCGCAAGCAGACGTAGACTTTCTTCTTAGCTGTGCATTTTTAAGTTTTTCTTTAACATATAAATTTCGAATAAACACACTTTTGTTATTTCTTATGATAGATAATGTCTATATATAAGATAATATACATTTTTCAAAAAAAAAAAATCATTTTTCTTTTAGCGGTCTGCAGGTTGTTTTTCTTTGTTATTAAGTGATATCCAAAGTTTTTTTCTCAAAAGTAACCTTTATTAGTCAAAGGATTACAAAAAATTATCGGGTACACTTACCCATGGAGGATTACAAAGTGTTCAATGTTACAAGGCATAACAATTATTGACCAGGTTTACAAGGTATGTATGCTCGATAATAAATATATCCATAAAAGGATTGTATAATTTTGCTTAATGTGTATCTATACATGGACGAGCACAGATCTGCACTGCCCAAAAACAATCCACCAAGGGGGAACAGCAGGTCATCAGAGTGGAAAAGGTGCTGAAAACCTTGAACCTGTACCCTCCCAGCAGATTTTCTGGGTAGCAGCAATAATCATCACCAGCCTGCACCCATAAACTAGACCCCCAATGACCACCATCATCAACCCCTGCAGAAGAAATGAGGAATGCAGACCATGCCCACAAATATTACAACAAAACTCTATTACTGTTACAAGGATATTTCTAGCTGGAGTGTCTAGCATCCTATGATATCATCTTGCACACTGAGGTTAATGGAGCTGAACATCTGCCCTTAATCATTATCAAACTCCTGTGTCTGCAAATGTTCACAATAGCTGCTCAACCCACCAACCAAAGTTCTTCAGGGCTCACAGTGACTTTTATTTGTTGATACTAATTGGATCCTGCTTCTTTTGATTGAATTTTAGGTCTTGATTAGTAATCAATGATTCAAGTATAATCTGAAAGTTTGTTGTTAAACCTTGGAAAATTCTCAATAATTATTGCTTAAAAGAGTATGAAAAATTTGCAGCTTCAATGTCTGTTTAGATCTAAAACATCATTTGTACTCATTTTTGTCTTTGAATTATTATTTTTTAGCTCAGGAATCACTTCATTGTAATTCTGTGTTGATTTGAAATTTTTTTTTTTATGACCCCCAATCCACTCGAAGGGTGGTAATAACTTCTGTTCTGATCATCTGAGAAACCTGATTTTTGTGCAGGAAGATAGCTTAGGTTATTTTCTATAATGTTCAATTCTAAAATTGAGATCGAATTAACGTTTAAAACTTGTTTAACACTTCTAAAATCTGATCAAAGAAAAATTTCCTAAAACCATTGTTAACATATTATACTCCACGTTTTCTATGAGATTTGATATCCAAATGAATTTCCTATTTTTTCTATCAATAAAATTAGGATTTCTAGTGTCTATTCTTTTTAGAATTATTTGGTTTCATTTAAAATTATTTTTAAAAGATTTATAATATTCTAATGATTCTAAGAATTACTTAAGCTAGCTTTTGTCTATTTCTAATGGCATCCATTTGCATAAAACGGAATGATAGATAATTTCAATTATTATTGAATGAAAACTGTTCCAAAACTTCTTCTAAAGATGAAAAAACACTGAAACAGATATTCACTTACATTTTGGTAAACTTTTCTTCTATGAATCCAACAATAGACTATGACTTTGGTGAACAAAACAGACAGCCTGAAACTGAAAACTGGAGTCCTAGGCTCTCTCTAATGGACTGTGATATCCAAAGTTTACTATATGTTTGATTTTCTCATGACATTATTGTTATAAAATTTATCAAGTAATTATCATTACAATAACTTCATTTAAATAATTATTTAAAAGTACACATATATACATAATAGCATTTATAGGCATACATATATAATATCGGTTTATTAATTATTTTATGAAGTGTGCATATAAAATAAATTGTTTACTTCGCAATTTTAAGTTATGACTTTGACTTTGAAATTTTAAATGTTGTTTTAACTTTTATTATAAAAAATTATTTCTCCTAAAATTTGAGTGATATATTAAACTGATAGTGCATTTTACTTTAATTAAGAAAATATCAACTATATTAGATTGCTATTACTTTCTACTTTTATCATTATGACTATCGAAATATAATCCTACTATCTAATAAGGTCGAGATAAAATAAGTGTGGAAATTGGAAAAACATCTATTAGATATTTCACTAATTAGGAGACTTGTACAGATAATAAAAATAAAAATTATAGTATATATTTCGACTACAATTGGTGAATATATCTTAATGATATACAAATCTTACCATTAAAAGGAAAAAAAAAAAATATATTTTTAAAAATTAAATATATTCTAAACTTAGTTTATGAGTAATTTATGCTTAATGAGTAAATCCTAAATATATAGGTATCATAAAGATTAGCATATAATACAGTGACTCAAATTAAATTCAAGTGAGAATAATACATTCTTATCTGTATCATCTTTACTTCTTACTAGTGTCTGTAACACACTGAGCTTTATAATATTAGATACTACCATAAATTGGAATAAATGCTGTATTTAAGCTTCTAATTTTACAAACAATTGTTAAGTTTACATTCTGGAATTTTGTTATACCCTCATAGTTTCTATCTAAGATTTCCTTGTTATTATTTCTTAAGAGTAGATCTTCATCATTAGTCATAGGAATTGATTGGTCATTAAAAAGGATCTGCTTGTAATCCAACAAAAATTAGTTAAATAATTATCTCAAAATTCAAGATTCTAAGGGTCCAGGTTCGATTCCAATGCTAATACTGTCAATAATCAGGCCAACAACATATGGAGAAGAGAGAGGAAAATAATACCTCTCAAAATGTGATTCATATACTAAAACTGGGTGTTATTATTAACAGTTGGAATGTATTTGGAAATTTGAAATAAAGTTAATTTTTCTAAAGACATTCAATACTTAATTAATGATGGAAATAGTAGTATATAAATACATCTAAAATAACATCATCACAAACCTTTAGAAAAACAATCTCTCTATATATGATTTTATCAAATTACTTTATTTTACATGTTAATTGTAAGTGAATAATTTACTGTAAGAAGTTTAAACTTTTTTAATACTTCACCTTGTAGATCAACATATTAAATTGTATAAACATTTTTCTTCTGTTGCTGCCTTTTTTCCGCGGCGTTGTCTAATTTCTAAAATGCAAAAAACAAATCTACCACGCATTTTTATTTCCAATTCAGAAATTGAAAAATGTAGTAGAAAAATAAAATAAAAATAAAGAAGACACATTTATGTATAAAAATCCATTAACTAGTTAAAAAATAGAAATCTCAATCTCAGAAATTTGAGGAGAAAAAAATATTTGATTGAGAAAAATATGAAAATACTTCTAGTTGATAGGATAAAAAAAAAAAAATCCAAACATCTTAAAAGCTTCAGATATTAGATCAAAAATTTGACAAAATCTAAAATCTCCTTTTAAAGTTTATGAATGCATAGAACTAGAGTTATTATAGCTAAAATTCATAAAAGTGCTATTTAAAATAAAATTTATGACTCCGTAGATCATTTTAAGTATTAATACATATATTTGTTAAAGTTATGCACGCTTGTGTTTATAAGTAGTAACATATAGCAAATTCATATTCAAGTATGGTATTGCAATAAGAATGTTTGTGTATATATACATGCATATGATTCAATTAATTTATATTGTGTAATTATGTATTTATATTCACATACATTATTTACAGATCTTTAAATGCTTATAATATCTGATGCTTTTTACTAATTTATAAATTTAATACAAAATGGCAAATCATATTCATTATAGGTTTGTTGCTAGAAAATCATGATATTCAAGTACTGAAAGTTATGGATTGAGTAACAATCTGTGAATTTCTAACTATCAAGTCTGTTGCTCTGAAAAAAACGCAGTACAATAATTATTCACTGAACTCTTCTCTAACATCTCTTAATACTTGAATATTTTTGAAAAAAATCCAGCTGTTTTAGGTTGATTTGAATCCAAAGTTCTCTGCCAACAGTTTTAATGATCTTAGCAAAGATTGAGTACACAGTTTATATAACTGTTCATTACAATCACTCATAAGTCAGGCAGTGATGGCCTAGTGGTTAGCATAGCTGCTTGCCAAGCAACTGGCCTGGGTTCACTCCCAATCAACACACTTGACATATGAAAAAAACAACACTCATAAACACATATAAACAATTATAAAATTAAGTCTTAAAGATAAAGCAGACAGTGATAGTAACACAGGTATTTTATTTTTCTAGAAATTAAAATTATAAAATACATGAAATGCAGAAATTTCTTTGATGTGAATTTTTCAAGAACTAAGTTCTAAACAAACAAACCAAAAAAGAAATCATAGCCAAAGATAAAGTCAAAATTCAAAACTGAAATAATTGCTTTTAGTGAAATTTGCCTTCCAAAGGAATAATGTTTAATTGAACAAATAAATGGCTACAATTGGGTGGGGGTGGGGTAAATTAATCATTAAATGAAAGACATAGCATGATGTTGGATGTTGGATTTAGTTACAGGTCTAATTTGATATCTTCTATTTCTAGAAAATTAAAATTAATGATATTAAAATTTTAACAGAATGGCATTAGTATTCATTTTATCAGAGCTTATGATCCAACATTAATTTCAAAGACTTCGGAGAAGAAAAACATTTAATTCTTACAGGATGCATCAATATCATTAAAACATCTATTTTTGTATGTGTTAGTAAAAATAAAAAAGTTTGACTAAAGTAAATGGAAACTATATTACTGGTGTAGTAAACACAAATTATTTGCTGTTATAGAATTTTTGCACATTTGATGGATTGACTTAGATAAATATTTTGCTTAGGCAGAAAATCACTTAAAAATATGAACTCATTCATTCTAAAAATAATGACATCAAATAGATAAATTATAGTTATGAGTCAAAATGTGAAAGAAATTAGAAAGATTACAGACCAATACAATTCAAAATTAAAATAATGATCACATTAAAATATACCTGAATTTATCTTATTTGTATAATATTCCTTCTTTCTTTTAAATTATCTAATATTAGTGGTAAATTTCAACTAATATTAATGAGTCAAATAATTTCATTGTAAATATCCTATTGATACTGCTGCAGAAGTGGGGAATCCAATTGGAAAAATTGTTAGGTTAAATATATATTAAAGAGGTTTAGTAATTTTAGCAATAAAAGGAAAATAAGGGTTACTCATAATTTATTTGCTTGTTGTTTTTTTAATTAATTATTAAATTTTATTTTTTTGTAAAGATATCCATGTTTATATTTAGCTTTTATTTGATTATATTTGCTTTTTAATAATAAAAAAATAGTTGAAAATTTACTGATATAAAACAAGAATATCAATAACTTTTTTATTATTTGCCTTTTTTATTTTTGTAATTAAAAGTTGGTTTTTAATATTTACAAACATATTTTTATTATTTTAACTTCATGCTTTAATCAAAATTTGTCTTAAACACATATTCGGTGAATAATTTTTTTTTTTTTTATTAAAATTTTTTATCTGAACGATTGAGATTTCAAGTATTTTATTTTGATTATTTCTATTTATTACTCTTTTTTTAAATTTTATTTGCAAAGATAATATTTCATTTTTTAGATTATTTAATTTTTTGAATTTGTACTTGTAATGAAATTTGTCAAAACATAAACACTTGAGAATTTTTTTTTCCATTAAAAAATACAGCTAAAGGAAAAACAACAACAACAAAAAGGAGGAAATAAGACCTATGAGTGCATTCACAAAATTCATCTAAGATATTAAACACTGAAACTGCAAATTTGGATTTTCAAGATTAAGAGCAAATTCTTGGATTTATTAAAAGAAGAATATTGAATGTTCCTCTGACAATGATTTTATTATTAGTGATTTTATTAAAATAAAAAAATAAGTTTTTGACTTATCAGAATGCTTTTCAAAAATGAATATGATATTTTGAAATGGTGAAATGTTTTTACCATCCACTGAATAATGATATAAGAATTAACATGATCACTTTTAATAATAAGTCCCTGTTGTCAACTCATTTTAATCTCCCCATAAATACCCAGCTTGACAAGGATAAAATTAGATACTTTTTAAAATATAGTTGTGATATTTTAGTATCAAAACTATTGGACTTTTTTTAAAAAATATATGACATTATAAAATTATGCCAAATGATCTAAGAATGTGTCTATTGTTTCAATTTATAACTTATGAGGGTAAAAAGAATTGTGGCAATTATGGTAGAATATAATTGTAATGATCTACAATAAAAGTATTTTCAAGAATTTTACTGAATAAATGCTTTCATTCAAAAATGAATGATTAACAGAAATTCCAATTTTATAAAACCACATTGAACATCAATAATCATGATTTTGTCATTGGACAAATGCACAAAAAATGATGAGACAAAAATGTAATTATACATTGCTTTTATTGATTTGATCAGGTAAATGATTCAATTAACTGAACAGGTTAATGGGTCATACTTAAAACAAAAATTTGTGCTGCAAGAAAGACATATATAGCAAAGATAGAAAATCACTCTCCCTCAAACTATGAATTAAAAGTACTCTAAAAGTTGAACAAAGGATCGACAATGTAATGAATCCATCTATATTTGGAGCTCTGATGTTTATAAGCATACCTTTGTCAACACTGCTTGTAATTCAGATGAAATTAATATATTGGCCAGAGAGAATATGACACTCAATAATTATTAAACTTGTAATCAATTACAAAAGGCTAGAAACAGAATCTCTCTCTTAATACCTTGATTATCATAATTAAATAAGATTTAATAAAACTGAATTTAAAAGTGGTTTTAGTACAGAAGATCATATTCAAGTATTGAGAGAAATTATAGAAAGAACCAATGAATATAAGTTGCCATTATGCTTTGGATTTGTAGATTATGAAAAGATATTTGATTCTATAAGCATTTTCTTCAGTGATTAAAGCACTAGATCATCAAGGTGTAGATCTAGGATATCGTCATATTTTAAAGAATATTGATAAAAATGCAACAGCAATAATTAGATAACATAATGATACTAGGAAGGTTATAAGACAGGTTGAATCCATATCTTCAAAACTTTTTACACTAGTGCTGCAAGAATTATTTTGTGGATTAAAATGGGAAGCTAATGGAGTAAAAGTAAGTAGAGAAAAGTTTAATCCATTACAATGTATATATATCCCGTAAGTTATTTCTGGAATAATCTTCATATGTGCATAATATAAGAATTCTTTACAAATCAGACTTTGTCGAAGTTATTTTAATAAGCTTGCAAACAATGCCTTCTAATAGTAATCTACAACCAGATGAAAATGAGACTATTAACATTAGAAACTCTAAACAAACAACAACTATTATATATTAGGGCACTGAGATAATTAAATCAATACTCTGCTAAAATTATATAATTTATCTTACAAAATATCATATTTATTTTAATACTGATGAACCTACTTTATGCTTATGCTTAAGTTAGCTGCTGATCTCTCAGAGTGATCTTTCATGCTCATCCCTTTGATATTAAATTTTTTATATATATATTTTTGAGAATAAACAAACAATTCCTCAGATCTGTGATGGTATAAATCCCAATTTTCCATAGAGTTAAAAATGGCTGCATAATTGAGGGTTGTTGATAATCATGTATTGGTGGCCATCACATCAGGCAGGAGTCCATTATTTTCCGGTAGTGTTACAGTATATATATATATTCTCAGTATTACATATTTAATAGTTATTATTTGTTTACAGATTTGTTAAAAAAATAAATTTATTTCTGCTGTTATCTGGAACTGTAAGCTGTTAGAATGAGACTTTAACCGAAAGTATCATTAATACATGTTTAATCCCCACAAAACGTCAATGATTCTGATATCTATATAAGATTTTTGGGAATGAGATGAAAATAACTAATTTTCATCTGGTTTGTAGGTTAATATGAGTCTTGATTTATACAAAATTTCTATAGTATTTATATATGAATATTATTATTTCAGAAATATTGCTATTGGAGCTATATATTTAATAAACAATCGTTTGTCTGCAATGATGTCAAAATTAAAATAATTTTTAAAGACAATGAAAACTCTACCACTGAAATTAAATAAATTAAAAACGCACTTTTGAGCCTACATCAGCTAGCATTGTATGTATAGAAAGGAATGATTCTAAACACAGATAAAGGAGGCTAGGCATATTGCCAACAATGCTAACTCAAATAAAAAGGAATCATGTTTTCTCCTTTCTAAAAGGTAAGCCATTTAACTTATTTATATACATTTATATCTTTTATCCACAACTCTCTCGTCCACTAGTCATTGCTATGAGCATAATATTAGTATTAAGAAATCGAAAGCTGTTTAGAATACTATAATAAAACTTTTACTCTTAAACTTTTCTTACTCAGCATTCCCAGAACTTATACCAATATTAATTTTGTAGATTTGAGAGACATTGCTGAAATTATTAATATAACTTTTGCTACTTTTTAAATCCAAATTTAAATAGGGCAATATTTATTTAATTCATTAATAATTTTTAAATGATTTGAAAGACAAAGTGAGTGCTAAATATATTACATAATAATCTAATTTATGGTTAACTTTTTATAACCTATTGCAAATCTGTAATTACAATGGAATCATGAAGTAAGCTCCCTTTGCATTCAATGTGTATACTGTACAATACCTCACATTTTGTTGATAACACAGTGGTTAGAATATAATACATATTGTTTATTATTAATAATTAATTTAACTCAGTTGAGTATGATATTTATTATATTTGGACATTGTTAAAGATATTGTTTATTGAATTGCAAGTGTACAGTATTTCTCAACAAACCCACACACACACACATATAAAATAGAGACATTTTTATATGTATAGGTACATATATACAAGATTATAATATAAACAAAATTTTAAAAATATAATAATATAGTTGTTAAGAATAAATTGAGGGATACATAATTTACTGAGTGGGTGTTCACTCATGCAGTCACTGGAGCAATAAAAACAAAAAATAAAAACTAATTACTGTTTTTTTTATTTTTAAAATAGAATGAAATGTCTGACTTTCATAGCTATTAATTATTTTCTTGACAATATTTTTTCTCTTTTCAATAAAATTTCTCTTATAAAAATAAAATAATGATTTTGTTATCAAGAAATTAGGATCTATCTATTTATTTTGATGATGCTCTAAAATTTTGTAAAACTTTTAGCATTATGCTCAGAAAAAAATTATTATGCAAAATATAGCACATCAAATTCAGAAAATAAAATAATGAAAGAATAAAATGTATATGCTTTCAACATAAATTGAAGAAATTTTATTAATGTATATAATTGCAAACAGTGCTCAGGGAAGAAAAAAAGGGCTGTCAAAGATCGTAAAATTTACAAACTTTAATGGGATTTTTTGTTTGTTTGTGAATTTACATTTTTACTTCTTTGTTTATATTTTTCTTTGGATAGCATATAAATGGAAGTTCATGGCTTCATTGAATACATTTTTTGTAATAATTATATTATGTAAATTTTTAGTTATACAATAAGAAATGACAGTATCAGGAAACTATTACAAGTGTAGATAAGAACACTTTAAAAAATATTCATAAAAACACATGTGAATTACAACTTAGATTTTATAATTCTAAACCTTTTACATCTATTACTTTAAAAATGTGCCATATTAAAATTATTATATTATATTGCTATGGATGGGTATAATTTAGAAATGGCTCATTTGCTGATGAGATAAAATATTGCTAAAATAATATTATTGTATATGTAAATGAGTATAGTTATTAATAATGGAATAACAAATATATAATTGTTTTTAACTGGTAATAATGTCAATAGTGATATCTCTAAAACACAAACATCAAAAGTACCAATAATAACAATGATTCCCATAAATGGAAGGATAATAAAAAAGATGCATAAGCTAACTAACTAAATTATCAAAAATTATCTTTCAGAAATATTCAAAACAACAATTTCCTTTTTATTTTTATTTTTAGTTAATATTATTTACATATTTTAAAAAACAAAATCTTAAATCCAAATCTAAACAAAATATAACATTTATTTCATAATCAGTTAATCTTGACTTTATCAGAATTCTTTCAATTATTTAAAACTATATATAACTCTCACATGCATGATAAATTATCAAACTATACATATAATTTTAATATCATAGTAATTATATACAAACATTGCATGATTGCAGTTTACACATTACTTTTAAGGAGTAAACTCAATTTATACTGCTCTAGTTCTACCAGATTGGATAATCAATAGCTTGCACCTGAAAAGCATTGTGTAAATTGTGATAATGCATTATTGTCTTTTTTTTTCCATTTTATACTAATTCTGGCTATACTAAATTATACAAATATTAACCTGGTATCAGATCTATATAAGTGTGCAAGCAAATGAGCCTAGATTAAACAATATGTTTTTGAAATTTCACAATGGTAGCTTTAAAAGAAATAAAAAAAATGTTTCCTGGATAAAAAATGCGTTCAATCCAATATATCAAAATGTATTACATATGGATATAACACTATTCATTGATGAATCCCAGAAGGCATAAAGAAGTCTGCTGTCATCAATAGATTAACATGGTGTAAGGATTTAATAAGCACTATTATCTATTGGTTATTTATTTAATAGAACAATTATAAATACTGTTTAAAAAACATCAGAATAATATAAAATGCAGTGATGACATAATTTCAGCTCTTGTATATTTTTGCCTATAACAATCTTGATTTAAACTTTATAAATAATAAAAGATAAGTAAAATATCTTTAAATCATGGTTTAAGATTCTACATACATTAAAAAAAAATTTCAACTCTACTTGTTGAAATATATATATGTAAGGACAGTTTTATATTTCAATGTAAAGCTCAATCACTGTTACTCTAATGTGTGCGTGTTATGTATAGAAAAGACTATTGCAATATAATGTAATTACTCCTTTAAATATTTTATTTTTGTTAGTACAAAACATAAGCAACTTCAAGTTCAGCGTCTTCCCTCAATCTCATTTTTTTAAAAATCTAATAAAATAAATACCTTATTGTAATAGGAAAAAAACTCCCAATAAAACAGATTAACAAGATGAAAGTAATGAATGAAAATATGCAAAAAAATATTGCAATGAATTAAAACTCAAATAAGTTTTCATAACAATTCTTGATAAATTATCACTCTTAACAGCAATGTTTCCGAGTCTTCATTTTCTAGTCCAAAAAAATAGAACAGCAAAACATAGTTCATGCTGTTTCATCTTAATTTTTTACAAAAAAAAACAAAACAAAACAAACAAACAAATACACATGGGAGTATATTACATCAAAACTATCATTTACCAATGATTGATAGAATAAAATAATAGTTTGAAAAATTATAAATATTGAAAAAAATACTCATATATATGGTCGAGAGGTCAGCACAGCTGCCTTACAAGCAGTTGTCCCAGGTTAGCGGGTTCGGATCCCGGCCGATGCTATGACACATGAAAATATATATTGTAACAGTCAAGTTTGTACATTCGCGTAACAGAATTCAGAATCCAAGCAAAAGAGACCGAAGCTGACCAGACTAGGACTGTGACCTCCCGAGTCCGACCACACTTCCAACTCGTAAGCCAGGATTCCAAGACTCAAGACCCTATGAATGACCACCTTGAAATTACACGTAGTATATCTCTTTCCACACGGCCGACATAGGTCACGGAGAAGCAATAAGACTCTGATAATTAAAAGAAAGGTTCTTAATTGACTAAAATATCACTAATTTAATTTAACTTAATGCATAGTCTTCACATATATAGGCTATAAATGATAATTAGAATTGGATTGAATTAGATCAATAACGAATACATTAAATTAATTATATATTTATTTACAATTGGCATGAAATTGATAAGTTTTACACATTTCAGCGTCGAATGTACAAACATTGGGTGGATAAGAGAACCCATTCTCTTTTTATATACAATTCAAAATCACTTTACATAAGTAATCATTAAATTTCATAGAGAGGTTTAACATATGCCCATCTTAGGAATTGTTTACAATTGATACATAATTAATCACTACGTTATGTCTATAAATCTCGATAAGCCAAATCCTATTACATTTGTGGCTGGTATATAATAATTATATTAAACTTTGATCATGAATTCATTTACTAAAATATACAATATGACTTAATAACGAGCGCATAAACCAGCTCAAGTAATGATCGATCGAACATGGCTTTCGAGAGAAAATTTCAGAATGCTGAAAGCGTTGTGTTAAGTTGGGAGAGTTGGCTGAAATAAGATTTTACCAATGCGCTATGGCACAGGTAAACAATAATAGGAAAAGTCGCTCTGCGGATGGATGAAATAACTTCAGGGTTCTTGCGACAAACGGCGGTACCCTGTAACCGATCGCAATGCTGCGTGAAAAGGAACATTGTGTTCAGGAATGGCGGGGGACTTACGTGCTAATCTGGCCTTGGCTCAGGCTTCGCTACTGCTCTACCCTATAAAAGAAGATGTGCTGGCAACGCCGTGGCTCCATCTTGAGATACGTATGTTACGTATAGCAGCAAAACGAGAATATTTTTATAAAATAATATCACATCCGCCAAGCAAAGAATAGTATATTTCATACTATGAAATACGAGTCAACAGCATATTAGCTCTATCAAATTGGGACCAACTCTTGCGTAGCCTGATAATAAACGTCTATGCTACAAAAGGGAATATTATTACATCTGTACTTTGACATGTTCGATCTATTAAGTTACTTATAGATAATAAATATTTAAGGAGGGAAAGTATATTTCTATGGACTTAAGAATTTAAATGTCAAATATACTTATAAATACGATCAATGTTAAATTTAATTCTAAATAAACTTATATGGTTACGTTTTTAACTGGTTGATTATAAAAGAGCCACATTTCACATAATAAATCATTTAAATAATAAAAAATATAGGATTTCGAAACAGCGCAGAGAGTTGATGCAATAAACAATTTACACGAAGATTTTCAAATAATATCTTCTTAAAAAGATGAAATTAAGTGCCACTGTTTCGAAATATTGGCATATGAAATATAATAAGCATTTAAAATAAGCAAAGAAATATAGACACAACCGCAGTGATATAACTTTAAATTAGACACTTATAATGTACTTTAAATGAAAGGAAAATATAAATAAGTCAGATTATTTAAACTTTAACACATTAAATTTTGATAGCAAGTGACATATTTAAAATATTAAATGGATTTTAAGTTTTGATTACATTTTTAGCTTTATCATTATTTTAAAAAGAAAGTTAGCTAACTTATATAGATATATTTACATAAAGAATTACACAGAGCTCTGCGGTTTGAAAAATAAAACGGTACCGGTATGATTTATCTGCAAGTTCTTGGCTGTTGGTTTGGTTTAGTTTGACTGGGCGGCATCATCTTTCCCATTATGTTAGGCTCGTCTCTTCTATCGGCATGATGGTGGTTTAGGCATTTCGACGAGAGAAACCCCGTTCTCCCATGGAGTAACAGCAACAAGATGCCCGCTTTTAGCCGGACATGTTAAACATTAACAATTGTGAAGACTGGCTGCAATTCTCACTAACAATATGGCTGTCTATCTCTTGTTAAAAAATACAGAGTATTTATATGTTTTCCTTATCGGAATCTCCCGCCTCAAGACTCACTAAACTCAGGAATTTAATTAAATATTTTTCAATTTATAATCTAGATCTTAGATAACTTATGTTAGAAACATTCCATAAGCTATTATTATAATTAAGATTTTTTGTTGCAAACAATTGTCCAATTTAGATTTTAAAATAACTTAAATCTTATCTAAGGAGATTTTAATTAGTAAATTTTGAACTAGTTTTACTTTTTACGAATTCCAGGTGTGGTCGTTAATGACACTTGTTTACAATCAAAAATCTTTTAATTACTTGACCAGCTTTTATTTTTAATCTTACATATAATAGAAACTCTTTCTATTTAAAAACAACCTTTTAACATTTTTTTAAAACGAAAACATTTTTAACATATTTATTTAAAATAATTTACAAATATATTTTGATATAGCCTTTAAATATATTTTCGAGAATCTTTTCCCTGAAATATATTTAAAACAAAAAATCTTTTAACAATTTTTAAACATATTCAATATTATTTTTAGATAACGGCTTTTACATATTTTAAATCATGTCTTTCTTCTATATAGCACAGATTATATATCCACATACGAAATTACACTATTAAACAACAAAATTAATAATTTACTCTTAACTTAAATAATATAATAAACATTTTTAGAAATATTAAATAACTTTAGTACGCTATAATTTTACTAATCCTATCTAATTATAGCATTGGTTCGCACGTAAATATATAATACTGTTTATCCAGACATGAACAAATTTTATATTTATTAACATTTAAATAGGTTCGAACTTAGCACAGATGAGAGTGTCATTAGGTTTGATGGTGAAACGATAGGGGCTTGGAAAGTTATCGTTTCAATATATACAGTCGATATTTATTAGAAAATGAAATATGATGAAACAATGGAAATTTGTTTTTTAAATATAAAAAATAAAAGGTTGAAAATATAGATTAATGTTTATTGGTTGTTAAACTTTCATTTTGCACTTCTTTCTTAAATTGTACTAAAAAAAAATTTTTTTTTTGCATATATATATATATTATAAATTATTTTAATCCATTTCAAATAAGACAATTTTTCAGTACACACACTTAGTTTTTTTAATCTAAAACTTTATTATATGCAAAGTGGGGGTGGGGGTGTAATTTGGATCGGATATATTCTCTTGAATATAAGACTGAAAATTATATTTTAATATAATAAATTTTTAACATTAACTTATTAATCTTTTAGAACATTAATTAGATTATATTTATGGTTTGTAATTAAAAAATTGAATTGTTTTGAACATTTAGTAGTAAATCAAAAAATAAATAAATTAATAAGTAATTAATGGTAAAAATAATTAAAAAATCAATTAATGCCAACTTGTTTACAAAAACATGTAGATTAAATGAGAAAGAGAAAATCATTAAAATCAACCTTTTTTCAGAGATCTAGTTACATTCCTCCTCAATGATAAAGGTCTTGATACAGAAATAGGCTATTTTTCAACTGGAAAAATAATTTGGTCGTTTGTTCAACAATAATTTCACTTAATTTACCAAACTGAGATTTGTTTTTGTTTCACTAGTTAAGAATAAAGCTAGAAATTTTTAGATTTTCAATCCATTAGTATACCACTGTGCTAAATTAACTTTTCACTATGTTATATAGTTAAAATTATAAATATGAAATTTCATTGATCAAAGAATGAAAAAAAAACATAACCCAGTTTTTATTCATCATAGCCTAATGATTTTCCTTACGATTTGGAAAAGCATGATATATTAATTTTTTATTTATTAAAAGAAGAAAACAAGTTTTAATATAATTCCTTTTTTGGCATAATCATTTCATTAGTTTCATGCATATACATAGTGAAGCAGTCAGTCTGGAATCTAGATTGAGCTTCATGGCCCAACTTGTCTACTAACCACTCACAAGGGTTCAAACCTCGAATTTCATCCTGTTTCATCATTTATTATATGTATATTCAGTGTATATTCATTAAAGGAATATAAAAATGTTTAATTAATAAACTTAATCCTTATTTAATATTTTAAATAGAAATTGTATGCATACTCGGATGTATATATATATATAACAGAGATGGATGTATAATTTACTAACATTATTATAAATATTTTATATGTATTTTATTTTATTATTAATATATTATGTATAACAAGCAAGAAAGATGATGAATCATAGAGAAAGTTCTCAAAAACATTAAGAGAAATCTACAATCAGGAGGGGGGAGTAATCTATTGTTCGAGTTCCTAAAATTTCATTACTTAATTACAAATTTACTTAAATTTAGGAATAAGATTAATAATGAATATTCTATTCACTTTAAATATTTGCATTAATCTACTTCAAAATCGAAAAATATATTTTGAATACATTTTGATCCTTATTGATCATTTACATCTTCGTTAAAACTAATCAGGCAAAGGAAACCTATATTGATTTTGCCATGGGCAAGATTTTTTAAAAACATTCCTGGAATAACTCAGCAGATATAAATAGGGCCAAAGATTATGATTAAAAAAAGTGTTCTATTAAACGTTGTGCTGCTAATATATGCCACACCATTAAGAATTTTAAATATGATACCTGAGTAGAGGGAGTAAAACCATCCTTTCCCGGTCTTTAGGACCATTTCCTCACCAGAATATTGTTAGCTCCCATTACCTGATGAACTTCCCATAGTGTAAATTAAATCATAAGCCCTAGGGAAAGCTTACCTGCCACCAAATAAATTAACCAATGCCAATGGAGTCGATTGATCGCTATGCACGAACAAAGACCAACCAACCCATTGGATGCAGCAACACTGCAAGTTAAAATATAACCACTGCAACCAAAGACTTTATAGTATCTCAAACTAGTTCTCAAACTCCAAAATTAACTTTTCCTACTGCCTTTGAATTATGTCTATATATATTGGTCTTTCATAGATCGGGGAAAGAGTGAGGCCCTTTACCCCCCTAATATATATTTATTTTTTAAAAAACCCTAAATACTTACCTTATAAATGTCTATTTATTTCATGCTCTATGTTTTTTTTATATATATCAGGCTTTGGTGTGGTAAAATTATTTATAATTACTAATTATATTTTGTATTTAATCTATTTAAAATTAATATGCCAATCAAACTCAACTTCGTGAGTCTGCTCATTAAACCCTTTTAAAAATAAAACCCCTCTTCTTTTATCAGGGTTCCTTAATAGCTTACTCATTTATTTATTGTAAATACATACACACACCAGGTTGAGTTTTCTTTTATATAGCTTTTCTGAAAAATTATATTTAATCTGGGTAAAATAAAATGAGTTTATTAATTGCTCTAATAGAAATCTATCTGGTTGGTTAACATCCCAAATAATTTATTATATATTTTTGGTTGTCTCAATGGAATGACCGCCATTTACTTTCATACTCATCTATCTAATCTCACCCTTGTGAAAGGTTATGGGTCAAATATATAAACCCTACCTAGTAAACGCATATGGGATTTCTTGCTTAGAAGTTTTTTTTATTTTTAAATGGGAAGGGGGTAAACTCAAGGTTTATTTTATTAATTAATAAATAATGTAGATATGTTAGTATAGCATAGCACATGTTTAGAATTTATGCAATATCATTAAAGCTGAGTCATTTTAATACAAGCATTAAAGTTAGTTCAACATCATTAATGACATTTTCTCTTTTGTATTGATGACATAGGCCAGTCTCTCAAACTCAAGTGCTTGTAATATGGGATATTTCGGAACTCAAAACTCATGGATTATATATATTTTTCAATGTTAGGAAATCTCACCACATTGAAAGTCACTCTTTAAGAAATGGTATGCTCTGCATCAGGATAATCCTGGTAAGCCCAGCCTTTCACAATGTTCTACCTGTTTTATCTAAGAACTGCTCTGAATGAATAGAGGGTCTTAGCTACGTTTCTTTTCTTTATGAAGCATTACTTGTAAATCAATATGAAGATCATCCATATAATGGCCATGACATTAATACAACTATATATATTGTAATTTTGATCTCTGCTTGTGTGACATCATTTTTTAATGCTATAAAAAATCATAAACCTGTGCTCTGCTGAAGTATATTAAATTTTCTTTTAACAAGTTTCACTCATCCTTTGAGCTGTCTTATACGTTCATCAAACCCTACATGCATAATTATTTGTATAACTATTGTTAATAAAGACTCTGGGAATAAAATCAATCTTCTCATAATGGGATAAATAGGGTGTCTCTTGCAAAATCTTGTTTAAAATAAATAATCTGTATATATAATGACACGATGAAATGTGTAATTATTTGTATAATTATTGTCAGTGACTGTGACCCATGAATTTAATCAATCTTCTCATTAGGGAATAAGTAAAGTATCACTTGCAAAGTCATTTTAAAATAAATAAATAATATATATATGCTATGAATCACAATGATGCTTTCTCAACCTTTTGTTTTGATATAAATGTAAACAATCGAGGGACATGTATTTAGTGTATATAATTTAGTCATTGAGCCATATAATATGCATATTTAAAAACGGTTAAAAAAATTTTGAAAAAAGAGTCTGTAAATATCTATTGGCATATTAACACTGCACTTATGTCATTGTACATCATTATTTTTAATATCTCTATGTATTTAATCCAGAAAAAGCATTTGATATCTTGAGTGTACTTAATATTCTGGAATGTATTGCCGTGATGGCAAATATTCGACAGTGTCATGCATATACTTCATATAACCTATGTATTTATATAATTGTATGTTGTATCATTAAAACATATCTTATACTTATCCAATATTCTTATTTGAGTCACTTTCTCATCCACTTCCTTTACCTAAATATAATGATTAAGCTTCCAAGTATTGAAATGGGATTCAAACCCAGGAATCCCAAATTATAAAATGATGATCATTTATCCCATTGTTCAAATATTTGAATAGTCTCTTTAGTTATATGAAAGATATCTTCATCCATGCCATTATGTCATCCATCTTTAGAGTCTCTCGTCTTCTACACTGTGGCTCCAGGCTAGGGATCAAAGAAGTTCATTGTATCACCATACATGTTGCTAATTAGGTTAGTGATCCAGAGAATGGGTAAAATAGGTTAAAACTCAGGATGGTCCCTGACCTGTGCATCTCCAGATGGACTCAGTTTAAGGTATTATTACTTAGATTCTAGATTGTGTTGAATGAGTAGACGTGTTCACCTGGTACAATATTAAGGGATTGTATTGTTGTTATTATTTATTAAAGATAGTATCTTGAAGTATATATTTGCAGATTATTACACATTACATAAAAGTTTCTTTTTATAGACATGGTTAAAGAAGTTAGTACTGTAAGAAAATCAGTAATAGTGAATTTATAATTTAAAGGAAATAATATGTTATAAGTATTAATAAGAATGACAATTTCCATATAAAACAAAAAGTAGAGGTTTTAAAAAAGTAATGATAATAATGGGGAGTAATTAGTTTGACTAAGCTTGAAGATAGAAATAATGTTTTGCCATTTATGGATTGAAAATTAGTCTTTAAGCACAGACAGTCATTTAGACTATTATATTTTATATACTGAAAAAAAATCAGAATTAAAACCAATTCCTTTTTTATGTTGCATTTCAAGTATACAATAGTCAAATATGTTTAAAAATACATATTGAAAAGGGCAAAAAAAAAACATAATTTGCTGAAAAAGGCTTTTATATAATAATTTTATAATTTGTAAT